>PVKU01001671.1:0-279872 GCA_004027475.1 Anoura caudifer | reverse complement strand
GCCAACTAAGCAAACCACTACAACAGGAGCAGAAACACAGAAATGGAGATTACATGGAGGGTTAGCAATAGGGGAGTGGGAAGAGGAGAGAGGGGGACAAGGTACATAGAACAAGTAGCATAGATGGTAGGTAGAAAATAGACAGGGGGAGGGCAAGAATAGTGTGGGAAATGTAGAAGCTAAAGAACTTATGACACATTGGCATGAACTAAAGGGGGGAATGTGGGTGGGAGGGGGTGTGCAGGGTGGAGGGTAATGAAGGGGGGCAAATGGGACAACTGTAATAGCATAATCAATAAAATATAATTTAAAAAAAAGAAAGAAAGAAAAAAAAAAAAAGAATACTCAAGGAATTTAGTGAGGACCTCAACAGCATAAAACAGATCTAGTCAGAAACTAAGAATACACTAATTGAAATAAAGAACAATTTACAGGGAAACAACAGTAAAATGGATGAAGCCGAGAATCAAATGAATGATTTGGAACATAAAGAAATAACACAACCACACGGAACAACAAGAAGAAAAAAGAATTTTAAAAAAATTGAGGTTAATAAAAGCAGCCTCTTGGGACAACTTCAAGCATTCCAACATTCATATCATAGAGATGCCAGAAGGAGAAGAGAAAGAGTGAGAAATTGGAAATCTATTTGAAAAAATAAGGAAAGAAAAATTCCCTGATTTGGTGAAGGAAATAGACTTGCAAGTCCAGGAAGCACAGAGAATCCCAAACAAGATGAATGCAAAGAGGCCCACTCCAAGACAGATCATAATTAAAATGCCAAAGGTGAAAGATAAAGAGAGAATCTTAAAAGCAGCAAGAGAAAAGAAGTTAGTTACTTATAGGGGAGTACCCATAACACTGTCAGCTGATTTCTCAAAAGAAATCTTGCAGGTTAGAAGAGATTTGCAAAAAAATATTTGAGGAGATAAAAAGCAAAGACCTACAACCAAGATTACTCTACCCAGCAAAGCTATCACTTAGAATCAGAGGACAGATAAAGAGCTTCTCAGACAAGAAAAAGTTAAAGGAGTTCATCATCATCAAACCAGTAATATATGAAATGTTAAAGAGTCCTCTTTAAGAAGGAGATCAAAAATATTAACAATAAAATGGCAGTACATATATATCTATCATCAATGAGTCTAAAAAACAAAATAAACAAGCAGGACAGAAACAGAATCATAGATACAAAGAACGTTTTGGCGGTTGCCAAATTGTGGGGGGTGTCAAGGGGATGTCCCTTAATGGTGAAGGGATTAAGAAATACAAATTGTTAGTTACAAAACAATCATGGGAATTTAAACTGCAGCATAGGGAATACATGCAGAACCCATGGACATGGACATCAGTCAGTGTGGGGATGGCCTGAGGGAGTGCAGGGGGAGGGACTGGGTAGAGTGGGACAAAGGGAGAAAATTTAGGGACAACTGTAATAGCATAAACAATAAAATATAATTAAAAAAATAAATGGCTAGTTAAGAAAGAGATGTCCAACCTCGTTATTCATCAGAAAAATACAAATTAAAACCAGAATTAAAAGCTGTTATATCCACCAGAATAACTTTTAAACATATAATTCAAAAGACATTAACACTGAAGTACTGGTGACACTGCTGTCACACATGGCAGGTGGAACAGGAAATCGGAGCAACCACTTGGAAAACCATTTTGTAGTATCTGCAACACTAAAGCTAAACATATGCTTACTCTATGGCCCAGCAATTCTACACTTAGGTAGAAACCAAGAAAAATGAGCACATATATTCACCAAAAGACATATTCAACAATGTTTATGGCACCATTGTTCTTATTTTAACATAAAACTAAACTTTGGGGGTATACATGACTATGGACTTTAACACATTTACCGATTCATTTAATTGCTACCACAATCAGGAATCAAAACAGTTTCATCACCCCCCAAAAATCTATCCTATTCTCCTTTTGTAGTCACATTTCCCCTCCTCTGAGAACTCCTAGGACCCACAGATTTGTTCTCCATTACCATAATTTTGTCTTTATGAACGTCATACAAATAGAATCATACATCATGTAACCTTTTGAAACTGGCTTCTCTAACTCAGCATTATGTCTTTGGAAGTCATCCAAGTTGCTGTGTGTATCAACAGTTCCTTTTGCCTGGGTTATATTTCATTGTATAGAGGTACTGTATCTTGTTTATGTATTCACTACTGAAGGATATTTGGGTTGTTTCTAATTTGAGGCAATTTTAAATAGAAATACTGTAAACATTATTCATGTACCATTTTTTGCACAACCATAAATTTTCATTTCTCTAGGGTAAATATCCAAGAGTAAGATTTCTGAGTCATATGGTAAATGTAACATTTTAAGAAACTACCAAACTGTTTTGCAGAGTGGCTATACTATTTTGCCTTTCACCAGAAATGTACAAGAGTTCCAGTTGCTCCACATCCTTGTTAACACTTGATATTGTCAGTACTTTTCTTCTGATAGCCATAGTCATAGGAATAGTCATTGTGGTTTTAATTTGCATTTCCTAATGGCTAATGATGCTGAACATGTGCTTTTATGCTACACATATATCCTCTGTAGTGACAAGTCAGTCTTTTGCCTGTTTCTTCACTGCGTTGTTTTCATATTGTTAAATTTTAAAAGTCCTTTATAAATTCTAGATACAAGTCTTTTATCAGATGTGCCATTTACAAATATTTTCTCAGTCTGTAATAACTTTATACTTAATAGCTAAAAACTATAAAAAGCCCACAGGTTCATCAACAGAGGAACAATAAATAAATTGTGGTATACTGATACAATGGAATCCCACATGGTACTTAAAAAGAACAAATCACTGATACACACCAAAACATGGATGAACATATCTGTCTCTCAAGTATCACAATAAATAAAAGAAGCCATACACAAGAGTCCCTGACAGCGAGATATGCTCTCTAAATATGAAGGGCACTTATTTCCTCAGCCTGTTTACTTGGGATTTCATTAAATCAAAGATCTGTTATCTTTTATTCTCTCTCTTCGTTGCTGCGGCCACCACCACCACCCCTCCTGTTCGCTTCACTTCTAGGTACACTGTTTGGGGAAGCACAGAGGGAATGGTGACAGAGAAACAAACTGAGAATGTTTCTGAATCCAGCATCTTCTTTTGGAAGTTTAGAGAATGTGTATTCTATAAAGTAGTATCACTGCAATCCCTAACCCCTGGCAACCACAACTCTGTTCTCAATCTTCTTAATTTTGTCATTTCAAGAATGCTGTAACATGAAATCACACAATATATAACCTTTTGAGGTAGGCTTTATTAATCCAGTATAATTTTCTTGAGATATATCTAAGCTGTATGTATCAATAGTTCATTCCTTTTTACTACTAAATAGTATTCCATAGATGAAATGTTTTGGATGAAATACACAGCCTAAAAAAATCTTAGTAATCCTTGAATCCTCACCTGTCACTCCCTAGAATAGTGATTTTCAACAGTGTGCTGCAAGAATTTTTAAAATATGCAATGCCTGACCACTTTTCCCTTAGATTGTCAAAAAAATGACAACCGCCAACACAAGAGCCATCCAGTGTAACTAAATAAAAATTATACCTATTTTTTGTCAGATCGGCAAAAAAATATACTTTTTGGTGTGCTACAGAATTTTAGTAATTAGTCTATGTGTGCCATTAGATGAAAAAGGTTGAAAATCACTGCCCTAGAAATATGAAACACTAATCAAAGCATCAGAATGCTATACTAACCAAAAATTTTTTAACAGAGTTCTAATACCCTACCCCTCGTTCTCATTCTGACTAGAGACATGCCACCCGTACGTTAAGAACCATGGCTCCTGTCCTGGCTAGCGTGACTCAGTGGGCTGGGCATCGTCCCGCAAACTAAAATGCTGCTGGTTTGATGCCCAGTCAGAGGACATGCCTGGTTTGCAGGCCAAGTCCCCAGCTGGGGGTGTCTGTGCAAGATGCAACCAATGGATGTTTCTCTCCCTCCCTTCTCCTCTCTATAAAAATAAATAAAATCTAAGAGGAAGAGGAAGCGGAAGAGGGAAGGGAAGGGAAGGGTCCTTAGCATTCCTGAGAACCTATATTTCCTGTGTGATTCTGAATTTATAAAATGTCTATTGAAATTTTAACAACTTGCTCATTTGAGTATCTGTATCCACACTAAAATGACAAGTTAATTAGACTTGATGAATAATATGACTAAAAAGTTGAACAATATCTGTAAGCAGTTAAGAGAAAAATACAACTTATCAAACTGGCAGTCTCTGTCTGCATAAAACCTAATGTCTGCTTTTAATTTGAGGTTAAAAAAAATCATCACCTGGCTGGTGTAGCTCAGTGGATTGAGTGCGGGCCTGGGAACCAAAGTATCGCGGTTCGATTCCCAGTCAGGGCACATGCCTGGGTTGCAGGCCAATTCCCAGCAAGGGATGCACAAGAGGCAACCATACATTGATATTTCTCTCCCTCACTCTCTCTCTCCTTCCCTTCCCTTCTAAAGATAAATGAATAAAATGTTTTAAAATTTTTTTAAAAAATCATCAATATTTCTAATTCTCCTAGTGCATCAAGCTGCAGGTTCTACAAAATAATTTTCATTCAAATTCTTTTCTATTCCTTAAGCATATACAATAATTTCTTTTTGCTGGAGAAAAAGCTGTTGTTCAACAGGTTTAAATAGAGATGGTATGGCTTTGGAGACCTAAATTTCTATTTAAAATGATTTCAGCCCTGGCTGGTGTAGCTCAGTGGATTGAGTGTGGGCCTGAGAACCAAAGGATTGCAGTTCGATTCCCAGTCAGGGCACATGCCTGGGTTGCAGGCCAGTTCCGGGCAGGGGACACACAAGAGGCAACCACACATTGATATTTCTCTCCCTCTCTCCTTCCCTTCCCCTCTAAAGCTAAATTAAAAAAAAAAAAAAAAAAGATTTCAGATAAACATACAAAGAACTTTAAATATAAAGTGAATGTAATTTCTTTTAAAATAAGGCAAAAGACTAGTAAATCAAAAATTCACAAGCCTAATTACTATCAAATTTCAGTTCAACATGATTTAAAAACCCCCACTTCTGAATTCATAAACTGTTTTCACAAAGAGCCAACTCACTTGCAGAAATTCTTCTATACTGTAATCATCGAAACTTTAAAAGGTGAAACCAAATACCTGACTTCAGCATCGTGGGCACAGTCAATGTGGAAAGCAGATGAGAAATGAAACTGTTCCATTCTTGGATTTGGTAGATACAGACTCTGATCTGTATTGATCACTATTAGAATCCAGATGTTAAACAAGGAACAGTTTAAAAGGTCTAACGTCCTCGACTCAAGCCACCAAGCCACTGTAACACCTGAGCAGCTCAGCCTATCTCTTGACCATATAGCAAAACATGTTTTGATGAAGGGCTTGGCCTAATGATTAATCAGCCAAGAAGACTCAACAACCATAACAAGGAAATGGAAGAACAGTCATACGTTTTGAAGACTGCTTTCTTAATAATGACACATGACCAACATTTCTATACTGAAATTTAGGAGACTAACATTAAGCAAGAAAAAAGCTAGAAGTTAGATGTTTATTTACTTAACTAAAAATATTTACCTTCTTCGGAAAGTGAATTCTAAGGCATCACATACAACATACAGTTTATCATAAATGTTCACAATAGTCTACTTAAATGAGCCAATGACAAATTACCATCTCCAACAAATGTTTTTAATAAAAAACCCTGGAAACAGAATACTCTATAAATTGACTTAACTAGGAAGCTAAAATAAATGTCTTCTAAATGGTTTCTGTTTAAAAGTTTCAATTAATGAAAGCAAATACCTACAAGAGTTCAAACACCCATTTTTTATATTAAAAGGAAATTTTGCAATATGCTACAATGAATGAAACTTGAGAATAGTATGATCAGTGAAATAAGCCAATCACAAAAAGACAAATACTGTATGATTCCACTTATACTTTGAAGTACTTTGAGTGATCAAAATCATAAAGACAAAGTATAATGGTGGTTGTCTGTCAGGGGCTGGAGGGCAAGGAGAATGGGGAGTTATTGTTTAATAGGTATAAAGTTCCAATTTTACAAGATGAAAAAAGTTACAGGGATGCACAATGTGAATGTATTTAATATCATCAATCACTTAAAAATGGTGAAGATGGTAAATTTTATGTTATGTATACTTTACTACAATAAAAGTTTTCAGTGATCCAAAAATTCAAACCTATGAAGGTGTTTTTTCTACTTACATTATTTCAGATTTTACTACTATATGATGAAGAATGTTGAGCACTGAGCCTGTCTAAAATCTTCCAGGAAATATCATCCCAAATGAGTCGGAAGTACACTCAGGCTATGACATTAAATACAATTAGGACACTTGATGTTTACCAAA
Source organism: Anoura caudifer (assembly GCA_004027475.1). NCBI lineage: Eukaryota > Metazoa > Chordata > Mammalia > Chiroptera > Phyllostomidae > Anoura > Anoura caudifer. Next base: position 273,465 of record PVKU01001671.1, on the reverse strand, counting down.
TGATCTCCCTTCATTGCATAATTCTAGTCCTTGTTTCCACTGATATTACATTGTAACCAAATGTATATTTTATAGCAAAAAGACAAAGCAAATAACTAAACAGCAAGTATAAAACACCTCCATCCATATGAATCTCTTCCAAATGCACGTTATGTTTCTTTTATATGGATACATGTAAACACTGTTTCACACTTTAATTCCCATGCATATCTAGCAGCATGTCTCACACACTGCACAGAATCATTAGCACCACCACTGACTGATTTTGAGTCTTCACTTTGATAGGAACCTGAAATGTTTTTACCTTTTCAGGGTTTAAGGAATAACAGCAGCCTAAACATCTAGAAATGCTACATAGCCAGCAGATGTTTCTATTTGATAGAGTTAGATTAATTTGTTATGAAATACCCTGTTTCCTTTGAATAAACACACACTAGAGAACTGTCATGAGGGCTGAAATCATGACCTGTAGGAGTTAGTTCACTAAAGGCTTGCAGATCAGCTGATTAAAGACTCTAACACTGCCCTGGACACGTAGCTCAGTTGGTTAGAGCAGGGGTGTCAAACTCACTCTCACAAGGGGGCCACATCAGCCTCACAGTTGCCTTTGAAGGACCAAATTTAACTTTAGGACTGTATAAATGTAACTACTCCTTAACTAGGGGCAAGGAGCTCGGTGCTGCCACCCAGTAGAAACAAGGTGCCGGGCAGGATAAAACAAGGTGGAGGACCAGATTCTGCCCTGGGGCCTTGTGTTTGCCCCCTGTGGGTTAGAGCACCATCCTGATATGCCAAGATTGCAGGTTCACTTCCCAGTCAGGGCACATATAAGAATTAATGAATGAATGCATAGCTAAGTGGAACAAATCTCTCTGTCTTCCTGTCTCCTTTCCCCTCTAAAAGACTCTAACATGCAGTTGTGGATCATAAGCTCCCAAGTAAGCAATTATTAAGTTCAAAGCGAGAGACATTTACTGAGCATAGAGTTTTTAAAGCTGGAAGAAACCTTAGAGATCTTCCTATTTAATCCCATCTGTTTACAGATGAAGAACCACCCAGAGAGGCAAAATGGCCTCCCCAGGATCACAAATCACAAAACCTGAACCCAGCTCTTCTGACTGACTCCAACTGCTTACCTCTTTTACATTGCCTAGAACTAATTTCAGACAGAGTTATAATCTTGTATTTTGTCACCTTCACAAATCCAATGTGTCATAAATACACTCTGTATTTGACCTTACACATTCACATTTTTAAAGCAGATAAAATCAGTTGTGTGCATTTCCTAAATCTTGATTGTTAAAATTATGTACAAAAATTCAATATAAATTAAATTTTTTGGTTCCTTGGAGCATACCACTAGCATAAATATGGCTTATTTTTCTTTCTTTGGTAGATTTGCACCAATAAGTGATCAGAACAGAAGACTGGGAGCCATAAAACAAGGTAAATGAGTACACTGCCAACAGTGGGCTGGACTGGAGCTTCCACCTTGTCAAGATAGAGATTTGTTGTCAGCCCTCGTGTTTAATTCAGGTCACATTCTTGAGCTCCAAGAGTATGCGAAATATAAATATTCGTTGGAAAAAGCTGATGAAAAAGGATGACTTCCACTGCATGAAGCTGTTGTTCAACCCATTCAGCAAATACTTGAAATTGTTTTGAATGGTGAGAAAACATAAAAATCCTTTAACCACACCAAATCAAGAATGTAGAAGTTATGAGCATTCCCAGTGAACATAAAAAGCAAAAAGAAAAAAGCAGAAAAGATTATTTGAAATTTGGAAAAAAAAACAGTACATGTGTTTTAAATTCAAGAGTGCAAAAATTAGCACATTTTGGGATGTTCAGAGTTCACCATTTGCATCCTCCTAAGAATGTGACACAGGCTGACAGGAAGGTTATCCAGAAAAGTGATAGAAGTTTCTATATACCACAAATTAATTGATTTGAATATAAAGCGTTTCACTTTTGAAAGCTGGTTTTTATTTTTCATCTTGAACTATCCCTTGATGTAAGTTTTTAAAGATTATTATGAAGAACAAGTAGTACTTACAATACTTGTCCTTATATTGCATTATTTTTTATAATGTAAACATTAACGTTTTGGTAAATAAAATTTTTAAAAAGCTACATAGTGATTGACCTACCATCAGGCAAATGTCACCAATCTACTTTAAAAGCCAACTACTAATACAATAATTAACTTTCAAAATCATTCAATATCAAATAACTATTCTCTTCAAAATATTAATTCTTCTGAAGTACTAAAATGTTACCTAATTCTAACCTAACTTTGTACACACAGAAGAATGGAATCAGAATTATTTTTTGGTCAGAATTATTTTAAGTTACCTGTATAAACTAATACTTTAGACATCTTTCCAACAAGGTTTTTAAAGTGGTATTTCCTCTTTCCCTCAGAGGTGTCCAACCTGCAAACATTATGAGATTTTTTATTGTGACTACATGTTGCAATGTATTTAATGTGTGGCCCAAAACAGCTTTTCTTCTTCCAGTGTGGCCCAGAGACACCAAAAAGTGGGACACCCCTGTGTCTAGCCCCAAAACAGGTAAGTAATTACAAATTGTTGTGGACTGCCTAGAGTTCTCATACAGCATTTTTGCACTACCAATGCACCAAGCATTTTCTACTTACTCCTGGTTTCCTTAAAATAGGAAGCAGAGATAGTTCTAGTAGGGCCCAGATCTTTCTACCCTATAAGTTCACAGAAAGTATAAACTTATAACTTCTATCTAAAAACAATAATTCCTAAATGCAGTACCTACTTCCAAGTATCTAAGCTACTTAAGATTTAGGGGGAAAAAAAAAAAGATTTAGGGAGAGGCAGCCATTTAATTGAATCTACTAAAAGTGGCAAATAAATCAAAAATATTTTTTAAACATTTAAAGGAAAAATAATTTGAGGAAATTTTTAAAGTGTTAATATAAGGAAACATCACTAATACTCAGAGTTACCCACATTCAATTTAACAAACAGTAGCTAGCAGACACAATTTTAAAAATCAATTTAAAAATTATAATCACTTTATGGTATATATCAATTAAGAATTTCATTCTTATTAAGGTGCAATTTTCTAGCAGCTGAAGACTTTCTGCCATTAAGGACTTTTCTTAATGAGCAGCAGGGAGAAACTTACAAAGAAAAGCAGCAGCAGCAGCAGGGGATGCTAGTGGTGAAAAGTCCACCAGGGGTGTCTGACCTTTTGGCATCTCTGGTCCACACTGAAGAAGAAGAGTTGTCTTGGGCCACACATTAAATACACAAACACTAACAAAAGCTGATGAACAAAAAAGGGTTTTAAGTAGATTTACGATTTTGTGTTGGGCCACATTCATAGCCATCCTGGGCTGCATTCAGCCCATGGGTTATACATCCCTGGTAGACTTTGGACTAGGTTTGAACCATAAACTCACTATATAAACTAAATTACCTAATTTCTCTGTACATTAATTTCATCATCTGTAACATGACAATAAGAAGTTCTGGCTGGTGTGGCTCAGTGGACTGATCACCAGCCTGTGAACCAAAGGGTGGCTGGTTTGATTCCTAGCCAGGACACATGCCTGGGTTGCAGGCCAGGTCCCCAGTAGGGGGCGTGTAACAGGCAACCACACACTGATGTTTCTTTCCCTCTCTTTCTCCCTCCTTTCCCCCCTTCTCTAAGAATAAATAAATAAAATCTTAAAAAAAGTCTAACCAATATTTCTCTTAAAAATATGACAATAATATGTGCTCACTTTATATAGTTGTTTTGAACACAAAATACTTACCGATGATAGGCTTCTCGCCGATACTTTTTCAAGGCCTGTTTATCCATGTTAGCAGGCAGATCTGCTGCATTCTGTAACCGATCACTCCAGGAGGTTGTCATTTTAATTGTATGCTGAATTCTAGAAAAGAAAATCAGCATTGTAATTTAGTAAGATTAATACTGGCACCTATATGCTAATAACTGATTTTTTTAATTAGAAAAACTCTAACTTGCAAATGCCTGATTATATCAGGCATCTATTATGAATGTAGATTCATAATATATCAATATATTGATATAGATTCATAATATATCAATATATAGATTCAATATATCAATATATAGATTCATAATATATCAATATATCAGTATCTATTTAAATATATTGAATATGGCAAATATACTAAAAATATATACTGATACATCCAAACTATGTAAATTTAGAAAATTGTTTTATACAGTGATTTCTATACAGAAAGATCATATGTATCATTTCAAAATAATAAAGCATAACTAACTTCAATTCTAAATTCTAGAAAAGGGACTGAGACCACAGGTTTATAGAAATACATAATTTTCAGTTTACATGTTTCAAAATGTGTAAACAATTTTAAAATCCTGATCAACATACCAAGCTCAACCAATGGTAAGTAATGAATTGTGTTGATTTCTAATTTTATCACACTTTTATATTTTTATATAAAAATTATTTTTCAGCTGGTATAAAAGACTAGAAGAAATAAACTAAAACATTTCATCTCATTAGTGAACATCTAAAACAAGGTGAGCAGCTAAGTGTATACCTTAAATACTTTAACACTAGGCACTGTTCTAGGTTTTATTTCTATTTTTAAGATTTTCATCTGTAAATAGTTTTAAATAAGAAATGAAAAATATCCTTGCCCTGGCTGGTATGGCTCAGTGGACTGAGTGCCAACATGAGAACTGAAAGGTCACAGGTTTGATTCCCAGTCAGGGCATGTACCTGGTTTATAGGCTGGGTCCCTGGTTGGGGGTATGCAAGAGACAACCAATCGATAAGACACAACCAACTGATGTACGTCTTGCACACTGATGTTTCTTTTGCTCTTTTCCCTCCCTTTCCCTCTCTCTAAAAATAAATAAATAAAATATTTTTTAAAAGAATGGAAAATATCTTTCTAAAGATAAAAATTTATAACATTTTATTAAAGTACCAATGTTTGTTAAAACAAACAGACTTACTAGGGACCTGGGGTGTGTTTGTATGCTGTGAGAATGTGTCACCATTACTACAACTGGAATCTACATTCATAAGCTACTACATTTTGCAAATCATTTTATGTCTCATTTATTTTTCTTTTCCGCTATATCTTTGTTTTTGCATGCCAATATTAAAAACGATCAGAATTATCTCCTCTTTAAACTTAAAAAGCATTTAATACAGCTAAATAGAACATATAAAATTGACTGTTTACTACTGAAACATACACCTAAAACTATTCAGGGACTTTTTTCCATTTCTGGAAAAAAATTATTATGCTTTATAACTTCCTTTGTATTTATCTGCATTTTCTGATTTAATTGTCTTTGATAATAAAACACACATTTTTGTTTTTGCTAAAACAAACAAACACACTTATAGATACCAAGTTGCCAGACAGAAGCAAGGTTGAGGGACTGGAAGAAAAGCGGGAAAGGATTAAGCAGTATAAATTGGCAGTTATGAAACAGTCATGAGGATGTAAAGTACAACATAGGAAATATAATCAATAATATTGTAATAACTACATACGTTGCTAGGTGGATACAAGGCTTATCCAGGGGGATCATTTTGTTAAGTTATATAAACACCTAGCTATTATGCAATACACCTGAAACTAGTAGAATACTGAAAGTTACCTGTAACTGACGAAAGTTAAAATAATAATGTTCTGAGAACATCTGCAACCTAATTTATTTCCAATTTTGAAAATGCTAACCATTTATGACATCAAGTCAATTTTTAAATAAACCATCTTTGTAGCTTTTTAAATAATTTATTGAGACAAAATTCTAATAAGAAAATTAATTATTTTAAAGTAAGTCAACAGCATTTAGTACATTCATTATGTTAGACAACGACCACCTCTGTCAAGTTCCAAAATATTTCCATCACTACAAACTAAAACCCCTTACCTATTAAGAAGTTTCTTCTAATGTCCCCTAACCCTCAGCCCCTGGCAACCACCATTCTGGATTCTGCCTCTATGGATTTATCTATTCTGGAAATTTCACATAAATAGAATCATACAATATGTAACCTTTTGTACCAACCTTCTTTCACTTTGCATAATATTTTCAAGTTCCATCCATGTTGTACTATGTCTCAGATACTTCATTCTTTTTTATGACTGAATAATAAATATTCCTCTGTATTTATATACCATAATTTGTTTATCCATTCTTCTGTTGATGGACATTTGGACTATTTCCACCTTTTTGGCTATTATAAATAGCTTTACTATGAGCATGTATTTAACAATGTATTTGCTTGAACGCCAGTTTTCAATTCTATTGGATATGTTCATATACTTGGTCTGTAATATTTTTTAAGTAATCAAGATTTCCAAATAGTGTTCATAGAATAAAAGCACTGGTACTTACAAAAGAGCCCAGATAAAATCTTATTCGAGTATAAAATTAACTTGAGAAGTTATTTGCTAGATTATAACTTAACCTAAATATACTGAAGAGCTTTTTTATTTAAAGAAAATTCATGTAGCAAATCCAGACTATTCTGTCAACTGAAAAAGGAGAATTTTTAAAAGCAGAGTGTTACAACTGAACTTCAATGATTTTTTTTTCATTTTTGGTAGAGGTGGGAGAGCAGACCAGGACTATTATTACCTTACATAAGTTTAAATAAGACTCAGAAGTGAAATTTGTATTCTATGATAAATTATGAGATCCCAGAATAGTCATGCCATTAAAGAAAGATTCTAACCTAATTTCTACAGCAATTATAGTAAATAAAATAAAACATAAAAAATAAAATTTGTTTATTTAGTGTTAAGACCTTAGGCACATCCAAATTTTCAAAAATCTCATAATAGTATCACAGAAGTCCACCTCTTACTTTTTGTATTTAAAAATTAGCAGATCTACCCTGGCTGGTGTGGCTCAGCGGATTGAGCGCTGGCCTATGAACTGAAAGGGATTCCTGGTCAGGGCACGTGCCTGGGTTGTGGGTTGGTCCCCAGTTGGGGGTGTATAAGAGGCAATCGGTTGATGTTTCTCTCACATATTGATGTTTTTCTCCTTCTCTTCTTCCTCTCTCTTTCTCCCTCCCCCCTCTCTAAGAATAAATAAAGTCTTTAAAAAAATAAATAAAATTAGGAGATTGGCAAAGGGTAAACCCTCTTATCTTATCTCCACATTGATTAGCACACAGGTGGTGAGAAAACCACCTGCATCCTGAAAGAGAACCAACCCAAAGATTTAAAGGGAACAATCTCTGAAGCTCACACAGGCTGGGAACTATTTACACAGTATTAAGTAAAGTAGTTGGAATGGTTTTGAAACTATAGTAGGGCAAAATTATCTAGACTAACACTGTTCTGGTCCTGCCTACCAAAGGTTAAAAGACCTGAAAGGATCAAACTGCTTGCAAGTAACTTACCATGACAAAAAACAGCTTAAGAAGATTCACATAAACATACAAATATCCAGCATCCAAGAAGATAAAATTTATAAAATCAGCAGCAAAGAAACAGAAAACATAATCCACGATGAGGCGAAACAAACCCATGACACAAGTGATAGAATTAATATTCAAAGTTGTTATTATAATTGAATAACATATATAATTCAAATAATACATAGGCTGAAAATGTTAAGTACAAACATGAAAAATAAAAAAAGAGACTCAAATCAAATATCTAGAAATGACAAGCACAATATCCGAAAAGAAAAATAGTCTAGATAGGATCAAGGGCAGATTAGACACTGAAGATTACTGAACTTGAAAGCATAGCAATAGAAACTATCCAAACTAAAATAGAAAAAAGACTAAAAGAAATTAACAGACCATCAGTGAGCTATGCAATGGTTTCAAGCAGCTCAATATACATGTAATTGGAGGCCACAAAGGAAGACAAAAAAAAATTTACAGAAATAGTGGGTAAAAAATAACCAAATTTAATGAAGACTATAAATCCACAGATCCAAGAAAACAGTGAACTCCAAGCACAAGAATCAAGAAAATTACACCAGGGCACACTGTAGGATAGGTTAGAGATGCAATATGGCTCTAGCAGCAAAAGCGCCTGGGAAATGCTGGACTCTGTTTAACCTCTGTGACTGTTTAACTCTCTGTAGCCTCAGGCTTGGCTGACTACCCAGAAAGTGGGAATGCTGCCCAAATGTCATGCCCCCCAGGACGGAGGTTAATGAATGTACAGAGTGTGATAACTGCCTGATGTTATCTGTTAACTTAGAAATGCATTGCTGTTCATGGTGGTCTACCATGACTACCCACCAGACAGTTTTATTATTAACCCCCTATAAAAAAAAAACACCCTGTCCTGAGAGGGGAGTGGATTTCTTCCCAGCCAGCCACCACTGGGAACAAGCAGCTGCTCTGCCTGCATATGTACCATATTCTGCTGTGTATAATGTGCACTTTTTTTGCCCAAATTTTTTAGAGAAAAATAAGGATGTGCATTATACATGGGTAGTACCTCAAATACCTTGTATCCGCTGGTGTCTTGTAATTATCTGTTACATAAAATTTCTTGTACCATAATGTTCAAAAATAAATACTAAAGTTCCTTTAAATACTAAAATTCCTTTATAATACTAAAAACAAGCATCTAAATATAAATAAAAATTGAATTAAAAAAATTAAAACAAAAGATTTTTTTCCCTGAAAGTTTGGGCCATTAATGTGGGTGCACATTATACACAGCAAAATACCGTATGAATTTGAATAAAGCTATGTGTCAGTTCTTTGTAATTGATCCTGAATTTAGACATTTTGGGCTTTCTGCCAACACACATCAAAATCAAATTCCTTAAAAACAGTGATAAAGAGAAAACATTAAAAAGCAGTTAGACACACAATAGAGTATACAGATGTCATATTAAAAAGTTGTATACCTGAAATTTGCATAATATTAATCAATGTTCCCAAGTAAATTTTGTTTTAAAAAAATTACAGGCGCCCCGGATGGTGTAGCTCAGTGGATTGAGCACTAGCCAGGGTAGCCAGTTTGATTCCCAGTCTGGGCACATGCCTGGGTTGTGGGCCAGGTCCCTCCCTGGTCAGGGGCGTGTGAGAGGCAACCACACATTGGTGTTTCTTTCCCTCTCTTTCTCCCTCTCTTCCCCTATCTAAAAATAAATAAATAAATAAAACCTTTTAAAAAATTACAGGTAAGGTAAATTCTTACTAAAGAAGCTAATAGTCAGGGACTTCCGGTCAACATGGCATAGTAGGTAAACACTATGCCTGCCTCCTCCCACAACCACATCAAAATGACAACAAAATTAGAGAGCCACTACCCTTGCTGAACAGAACTCCTATAACTAAGGACATAAAGACTGAGGACATAAAGACTAAGGACTAAAGACCTCAAGACTGATGGGGGGCTTGAGATGCAAATAGACTGGTCCCACAACCACATGCAGGGGATGAATCGGAAGGGGTTATCTTACTTTGCAGGTCCCAGCCCCATCCAGGGAGAAGAGTTCCCACAATAGCTGTCTGTCAAAATCAGCAGGGACTCCGTCCCGGTGAGATGGAGGGCTGCTGTAGACACAGGTGTCATCTTAAAAGTCAAGAGCACGGATTCACAAACACTTGCCCTAAGCTCCAAGTAGGAACAGCAGCTCAAAAAATGCCAGACATATGGAGAGGAACTAAATTGTCTGCTTTCAGGGCACAGGCTGGAGGGACAACTCTCTTCCAGATTAAAGGGCCAGCAACTGCCACTGTTCTTTCGTTGAGCTCTCCCACACAAGGCCAGAAGGCCCAAGTGGGCACCAAATCTGAGTCTCCATTAACCTGGTTAATAAGGCTCTCACCCCAGCCTGGTGATCTGGAGACCCAACCAAGCCCATCCAATTCACACGCCCAGCCTGAACCTTTGAGAAGCTAATCCACACAAGCAACCAGCCTGGGCCTGCACTGCAGACTAGAATCTGTCCAATGTCCACAAACTGCAGACAAGCAGCGGTTGGTCTCTGTGTGCCGTGTATTTCTTGGCCAAGTAGCTTCAAGCCCTGCACTAGTGGCAGCCAGCCTCAATTCAAGGCATAACCACTTCTAGGGCCCTCCAAGCCACAGGCATCTACCAACCGTAGCTCACTTTGCAACTACAACCAGGTGCCCCTGGGCTGGACACAGGCAGTGGCTGATCCTGACCTGCACTGCAACCCCTCCCAAGAGGCCCCAGAACCACCACATTAGGTGGCTGACTTCAGACCACACAGAGGCCCATCAAATTAGCACGGCAAATACACCCAAAGGGTGGACTTCGTAGGCACCAGAGTGCTGCTAAATCAAATCCCACTCCATGAGGTCAGCCCCCACACAGCAGCTTCTCTGGTGCTGTCAAAGTCAGTTGCTACAGCCAGTCGGCCCAAGGGTCAATCCCATTCACTGATGGGTGAATAGCAATCAAGACTGAACTACAATAGGAGGGTAAACACAACCCACACAAGAGACACCTCTGGAACAACAATAAAAAAAAACCCAAAACAAAAATGACTCAAACTAGAGAACAAATCAAAGCCCCAGAGCCAATTTATCTAAGCGACAAAGAGATAGCCAACCTAACAGATGCACAATTCAAAGCCCTGGTGATCAGGATGCTCACAGAATTGGTTGATTTTGCTCACAAATTAGATGAACAAATGAAGGCTACAATAAGTGAAATGAGGAAAAACGCACAGGGAACCAATAGAGATGGGAGGAAAACTGGGACTCAAATCAATGGAGTGGACCAGAAGGAAGGAAGAAACAACCAAACAGAAAACAAGGAAGAAACAAGAATTCAAAAAAATGAGGAGAGGCTTAGGAACCTCCAGGACATCTTTAAACGTCCCAACAACCAAATTATAGGGGTACCAGAAGGGGAAGAAGAAGAGCAACAAGTGGAAAACTTATTTGAACAAATATAAAGGAGAACTTCCCCAATCTGGCAAAGGAAATAGACTTCCAGGAAGTCCAGGAAGCTCACAGAGTCCCAAAAAAGTTGGACCCAAGGAGGAACACACCAAGGCACATCATAATTACATTAGCCAAGATTCAAATGAAGGAGAGAATTCTAGAAGCAGCAAGGGATAAAGGCAGAATCACCTATAAAGGAGTTCCCATCAGACTGTCAGTTGATTTCTCAAAAGAGACCTTGCAGGCAAGGGGGTGGAAAGAAGTATTCCAAGACATGAAAGGCAAGGACCTATATCCAAGATTGCTCTATTCAGCAAAGCTGTCATTTAGAATGGAAGGGCAGATAAAGTGCTTCCCAGATAAGGTCAAGTTAAAGGAGTTCATCATCACCAAGCCCTTATTATATGAAATGTTAAAGGGACTTATCTAAGAAAAAGAAGATAAGAAATATGAACAGTAAAAAGACAGCAAACTCACAGGTATTAACAACCACACCTAAAACAAAAGCCAACTAAGCCAACAATAGACCAGGAGCAGAAACACAGAAATGGAGATCACATGGAGGGTTAGCAATAGGGGAGAGGGAGGAGGAGAGAGGGGGACAAGGTACAGAGAACAAGTAGCACAGACGGTGGGTACAAAATAGACAGGGGGAGGGCAAGAATAGTGTGGGAAATGTAGAAGCTAAAGAATTTATGACACATGGACATGAACTAAAGGGGGGAATGTGGGTGGGAGGGGGTGTGCAGGGTGGAGGGGAATGAAGGGGAGAAAATGGGACAACTGTAACAGCATAATCAATAAATTATATTAAAAAAAAGAGAGACACCTCTGGAGCACCCAGGTTAGATCAACAGGGAGACTGCACCACTGAGCTCATCAGGACACCTACTACATAAGGTCACTCTGCCAAGATTGGGAGACACAGCAAATTACCTAATACACAGAAACAAACAGAGGGAGGCAGCCAAAAATGAGACAAAGAAATATGTCCCAAATGAAAGAACAAGACAAATCTCCAGAAAAACAACTAAACATAATAGAGACGAGCAATCTACCAGATGCAGAGTTCAAAAACAGGCCATAAGGCTGTTCAATGAAGTCAGGGGAAGAACAGATTATCTCAGTAAGAACCTCAACAAAGAGATAAGAAACATAAAAAAGGAGATAAAAAACAAAAAGAACTATTTAGAAATAAAGAATACAATAACTGAAATGAAGAATACACTAGATAAACTCAAGCAGGTTAGCAAAGAACAACACCCAATCATAGGAGCAAAAAGAAAAAAAAAATTTTAAATGAGGATAGTTTATGGGACCTCTGGGACAACATGAAGCATAACAAAGAGATACCAGAAGAAGAGAGACAGCAAGGAATTAAATACCTATTTGAAGAAACAATAGCTGAAAACTTCCCTAACCTAGCAAAGGACACAAAGTCCAAAAAGTGCAGTCCCAAACAGATAAACCCAAAAAGGCCCCACCAAGACACATCATTTAAATGCCAAAGGTTAAGGACAAAAGAGAGAATCTTAAAAGCAGCAAGAAAAAAAGCATTTACCTACAAGGAAGCTCCCATAAGACTGTTGCTAATTTCTCAACAGAAATATCACAGGCCTGAAAGAACTGCCACAAAAGTGATGAAAAGTAAGGACTTGCAATCAAGATGACTCTACACAGCAAGGCTATCACTTAGAGACAGAGAGCTTCCCAGACAAGAAAAAGCTGAAGGAGTTGATCACCACCAAACCAGTATTACCAAATATGTTAAAGAAACTTCTTTAAGAAAAAAAATCAATACGATGAGAGAATCAATTGGTTGCCTCTCGCACACCCCCGACTGGGGACCTGGGCTGCAACCCAGGCATGTGCCCTGACTGGGAATCAAATCTGTGACCTTTTGTTTCACAGGCCAGTGCTCAGTCCACTGAGCCACACCAGCCAGGGCAAAATCAATACTATGAATAAGAAAATATAGTAAAGAAAAAAATTCTCACAGATACAGGCAAGCATATAACAAAAACAAAAGATGTACAACTAGTTTAGAACCAAAACTAGTACAAAAGTTAAAAGCCAAAAGTAGGAAAATTATGTGTAATTACAACACAAATTAAGGGACACACACAAGAATGAAAAAGTAATCACAAAAATTGCCCTGGCCAGTATGGTTCAGTTGGTTGGAGTATCTCCTGTAAACTGGAAGGTCACAGGTTCAATTCCCAGTCAGGGTACATGCCTAGATTATGGTTTCAGTTCCCAGTTGGGGTGCATATGAGAGGCAACTGATTGATGTTTCTCTCCTCTCCCTCCCACTCCCTTCCCCTCTCTCTAAAATCAATAAGCATGTCCAGCAGTAAGGACAGGAAAATAAAAAAAAAAAAATGACAAAAACATAAAAGTGGAAGGGATGGGTAAAAATGGCAGTGATTTTAAAATGTGTCCAGCCCTGACTGGTGTGGTTCAGTGAGTTGGGCATCACTCCGCAAGCTGCAAGGTTGCTGGTTTGAATACCAGCTGGGGGCATGTAAGAGGCAACCAATTATGTTTCTATCGCACATAGATGTCTCTTTCTCCCTCCCTCCCCCTCTCTAAAAAATAAATAAATCTCTTGCACATCAGTATTTCTCTCCCTCTCTCTCTTCCTCCCCCACTCTAAAAATAAATGAATAAAATCTTTTTAAAATAAGAAATTACTTTGACAATAAAATCTTGAACATTGCTTACAACAATATTTTTTCTGATATATCTTCCTAGGCAAAGGAAATAAAAAGTTTTTGCATAGCAAAGGACACCATTAACAAAATGAAAAGAGGACCCACTGAATGGGAGAACATATTCACCAATGATACATTGACAGAGTTAAAATCCAAAATTCATTTTAAAAACTTGTAAAACACCACCAAAAAAATCAAACAACCCAATGAAAAAATGTGCCAAGAATCTGAAATAGATGCTTCTCCAAAGAGGACATACAGATGGCCAACAGACATATGATAAAATGCTGTATGTCACTAATCATCAGAAAAATGCAAATTAAAACCACAATAAGATATCACCTCACACCTGTCAGAATGGCTATCATAAGTAAATCAACAAAGAGCAAGTGCTGGGGAGGATGTGGAGAAAGGAGAACCCTTCTGCACTATTGGTGAGAATGCAGAGTAGTGCAGCCACTGTGGAAAGCAGTATGCAGTTACATCAAAAAATGAAGCACTCACTGGTTTGGCTCAGTGGGTTGGGTGTCGTCCTGCAAACCAAAAGGTTGCTGGTTTGATTCCCAGTAAGAGCACATGCCTGGGTTGCAGGCCAGGTCACCGTTTGGGGGCATGCAAGAGGCAACTAATCAATGTTTCTCTCACACATAGACTGTTTCTCTCCCTCAGTTTCTCCCTCCCATCCCCTCTCTCTAAAAATAAAGAAATAAAATCTTTAAAACAGTTTTTTTTTTAATTTTTTAGAAAGTCATGATTTCTCTTTCCCAACAAATTAGAGCTGATAATTAAAGAAAAGATTTTCCCCATATATTTTTTCTTCAAATTATTTGCAAGAAAAAAAAAATCCAAGCACTCTCTTGAGTCACTCATGCATTAAACAAAATACATCTTATTTTAAAACTTCAACTTATACTTACAGCAAGGGTCACACAAAACTTTATTCAACTAAAAATGTAAACACAATGAAATAACCATATTATCACTAACATGGGACAAAATCTGCCATGCAGTCTGCACAGTTATGTGAAGGTAAAAGGTGAGATTTTCTTGAATCATTACCTTCACACGATTCTTCATATGACAGTTTTCTCATGACCTTACCTAATACATCTCAGCACCACTATGACAGACTTTTGAACTCCATCCATCCAGTCTACCTAATGCTTAGCTTTAATAAAATTAAAGGTAATGATTCTTCATCACCAGGAAAAAAAATAGTTCCAATAAGGTAAACATTTATTTCATGTGTCACCTGTTTACAGTGTCAAGTTTAAAGGGTAATTTTTTCAATAAGGCACAGCAGCAATTAATAAAAAAAAGCTCAAATATTTTAATTCCTTTCAAACAATAATGGTATAGTTAGGTAATTCTATTACAATATAAAGCATCCAGCATGAAAAATATGAGAGTAACAACTGAAGTGAACTCTTAAGCATTTAAAATATTGTAGTCTCACACTTAAAAATAATTTGTGGGCAAAAGATACACAATTCCCTTCACCAGTAACATCAACCCTCCTCTTCAAAGGAAGGGAAACCAGCTGCCCCAACAGCTCCAGGCACCTACTGCAAACAGGAAGCAAAGAGTAACTGAAACTGTGGGGCAACTCTGGTTAGCAACCTGCAGCCTGGTTAGCAAAGCCATTATAAATGTCTGTTTCTGGTCATGTCAATAATTTACTTGTGGCAAAGGTATATTTGGCAAGGTATATTTAATACACATGGCAGTTTGAATCAAATATTCATTTTTGTTTTTCTTCTTTGTGTGTGTGTGACCCAAATATGCTTAATTAGTATTGTGAAATATCCCCTGCTCTGTAACTCTGATGGAATATATTACGGCAGAATCATGACACTGTGGTTTGGACAAACTTCTTCAGTAACATCCTGTTGGGAAAACTTCTGAGCATGTTCATCCAATATAGTATGCACATTATTAAACAAACACACAGAAATTTTAAAGAATGAACTAAAAATAGAAAACTCATGTTTTCTTCACCCTGAAAGACCACTGATCTGATTTTCTCAATCCTTTTGGTGATGGGGAGGTCCTATCAAGTAATCATTTCTCAAGTCATTAAGTGTGTCCACGTAGATAATAATGATAACAGTAAGTAAACATGAACACTCAGTGTTTCAATAAACTTCATGGGAATTTATTTTGTGTTTCAAATATAAAGCCTGGTACTTACAACTTTTATAATCAACCATTCTCATTCTAAGAACACTGAACACCACTCTGAAACTTAAATGGAATGGATAATGCTGAATGGTTTCTTCAAACTTCTCACCAACCTGAAATTTGTTTTAGTCCTCATAAATGCAACTTTAATTGCATATTACACATATTAAAATAGCTTGCTTTATGGAAGAAGAAAAGTAAGCTCTCTCCTCCATCTGTATGCCTGGTAGCATACTAAGTAGGCCCACTTCACACACAGCCCTTCACCACCTTAGTCCTTGACACGTGAGCAAGTAAAGAGTTTTAAATAGTTCGTGACAAAGAGGTTTTGTTCATTTTTCATTTTGCTATTCTCATTCAGAGTTCTTTACATCATTTGCTCCAACTTGTACTATATATTCCCATCAAAGGCCAGCTTCAGTCTGCACACCAATTGATGCAGGCAGCTGACAAATTCAAATAGAATTGCACTTAACCTGTCTACACATATCACTTGCTCTTCTCTTACCCTATTTTATTTTTCTTTTTTGCACGTTGACACTTCCAGACATAAACATATTTGACAGTTTGTGCACTGTCAATCCCTTTCTCTGAAATGTAAGCTCCATGTGGGCGAGACTTACCGTATTTGCCTCTGTATCCCCAGTTCCTTGAATTGTCTGATACACACTGGCAGAAATAAATGACCTCTCAAACCTTTAGACCCGAGCTCTTTGCCTTTCAGACGCTAATTCTGAAAATGTTGTACAAGTTCCTTTTAATGCTCTAAATGAAATCTTTATGAAATCTTACTCTTGGTTCAGAAACGTGTAAGATTCTTGGCTTGATTAATGTACTATGTTGCTCATGTTACATCATCAGGCCTTAGAACAAAAGTTCCTTGATCACTGACAGAAATAAAACTGAGATCTTGTCAAGTGAGAAATGCAGTACCTGTTGCCGTGACAATCTGTTTTTCTTCTTCAAGAAACAACATATTCCAATCTCTAATGTGAAATTATAACTAGGAAATATAAATTTGTTTCTACATTCCTAAAGTTTCAAAATTATACAAAAAAAGACCTGAACTTGCGTTCTCCTGAACATTCTATTGTTGTTATTCCTAGAATTCCATTACCTGTGGCATACCATACAGAATGCTACTCATTCTTTATCAGCATATTAAGGTTGCTTCTAACTGAATGCTTTGAGTAACACCAGACCTTCAGTACATGGTTACTGACACAAGGGAGTAAGCGAGCACCTAAAGAAAACATTTTAAAAGATTGGGCTTGAGGGTATGTAGTATGCCATCTATTTCTTCAAAATGCAGCTATAAATAACTAAGGTCTTCCAAAAGCATAAAGGTAACAGTGCCAGTTTTTATATTCAGCCAATATATACTTTGTGCCTTTAGTAATGATTCTTGAACATTCTTTTTAAAAGTATGTAAAGCCCTGGCCAGGTGGCTCAGTTGGTTGCAGCATTGCCCCGCACACCAAAAAAGGTTGTGGGTTTGATTCTGCTGATCTGGGCACATACCTAGGTTGTGAGGCGTGTATGAGAGGCAACTGACTGATGTCTGTCTGTCTCTGTGTTCACCCCCTATCCTCTCTCCCTCTTTCCAAAATCAATAAACATATCCTTGGGTGAGGAAATTTTTTTTTTTTTAAAGCAGGTAAAAAAATTCTGCTTTATTTTTTAAATTCATTTTCTTACTAAATAAGCTCCTACTCACCATTCAACTTTGTTTTAGCTGTATCTTTCCTCTTACAAAATAAAGAGAGAAAAATCAGCAAGGCAGAAATAATCACCACAGTATTTCCACCTTTTTGTATATAAATTCACATTTATGGCTTAGTCCATTTATTTGGTGAAAATTCAGAGGTATGCATGTGTTCAATGTCTTAATGCTAAAATAATAATAGCTAACACTTATTACTGAATGGTCACTTTTTCTATGTGTTATTCTAAGCATCATACATATTTTACCTATTTGACTTCTCACAGCAACAATATGAACTAGGTACTATTACCTTCGTTATACAAAGTAGAAAACAGCATAAGGAAGTTAAATAATTTGACCAAGGTCAGACAATTACACTTGTGGTGAAGTGTGCAGATTCTGGAGCCGCAATGCGTGGGTTCGAACCTGGCTCCAACATTAGTGAGCTCTATGACTGAACAAGTTATACAATCACTTCAGTTTCTTCCACTCCCAAATGGTCAGATTCAGTACATTAATAAGTGCAAGGTGCTAGGAATAGCGGCTGACACACAGTCCTTAATAAATTATTTATGATGCTACAACCCATGGTGTTTAATACCTGCAGCCTCTGCACAATGCAGCAGTACTCGATATTTAGAGGAATTTTATAAAAGCTTTCTACTTTCAGAGTACTCATTAGGTGTCAAGGGCTATACATTTTCACACATTTTTTTCATATTAATGGAAGTATCTTAAATCTAATCTACTATCTGTAGGTGTTTTTGTCCCCCTGAAAACTCTTAGTTCCACACAAAATTATCTCATCAAACCTATTACAAAAGTAAATAATTCAAGGCTAAACATAGGGCATTTACTGACTTTGGATGTGTGAAAGACTAATGTTTACTCTCCAAGTTACAGCTTGGTCTTATTTATAGCATGATACCAGTTAAACTCATAGATATATCCTAAAATTCTCACAATTTTTTAAATCTTCACCCAAGGACATCTTCAATAACTTGAGAGAGAGAAAAACACTGATGTGAAAGAGAAACATCACAGATGCCTCCCACACACGCCCCAAAGGGGAATCAAACCCTCAACCTTTTAGTGTGCGGGGATAACACTCCAACCAACTGAGCAACCGGGCCGGCCAGGGCAAAATTCTTACAATTTTGATACAGAATGTTGAGCTGTTTCAACCTACATGCTTTTAGCTGCCTTACTTAGCAGCTCTAAAACATAAACTAGATATACACATGTCTAACTGCATTCTAACATAACCAGTTAAAAAAAAGTTTGTCAAATGTTTTCCATGGATAACTAGTAAAATACATGTAATATTCACCTTTATGGGCAAATTACTTTAGGAAAAAAACTGTAAAGTAATGGAAATCTGTAGTGTAAAACATTTAGGCCGTAATAGATAAGTCTAAATTTTTACTTTCTACACTGTCCTGGCCCAAATTTAGAACCTAACATACGCTGTCCTGTCCTCATGAATTTATAGAGTAATTTTATGACAAAAACAATGACAGAAAAAGAATGTGTAACAAATCTTAAATGAACACCATATTAAAGGTAGGCTAAGAAATAACACCACTGTATGTAAACCTACAATACGTAAAGCAAAACCATTTAACTTTTAGAAGAAAATAGACTAACAGCCTTATGGCATCAAGGTAGGGAAGGCTTTCTAGGATAAAAGATAACACAAGCTGTAAAGAGGAACAAATTTGACTATATTAACACGTAACGCTTATTCCTGCCAAAACATTTCACTTGAATCAAAACATGAGGAGCCCTGGCCAGAGTAGCTCAATGGTTGGTTGGAGGGTCACCCTATAACCAAAAGGTTGCAGGTTCAATCCATGTCAGGGCACATGCCTAGGTTACAGATTCATCCCCTGTCAGGGCACCGGCAACCCCTGGCCTTCCATCTGGGTGTGGATCTGCAGTCTAGGTGCATAGGGAGGAAACCAATCCCCCCTCACTTGCATCAATGTTTCTCTCTCTCCCTAAAAAAGCATATGAAAATGTCCCAGGGGGCAGGGGAGAGGAATAAAAAAGAAAAACAAAAAAACCATGAGGAAATGACCAGACAAATCCAAATTGAGGAACATTCTACAAAACAACTGGCCTGTACTCTTCAAATATACCAATATTATGCAAACAAAAAGTTAGAGAGTTTTTATGGCTTGAAAGTAACTAAAGGGACTTGGCAACTGAATGCAATTCATGACCTATGACTAAATCCTGGACCAGGGATAGAAATAGAGCAGAAGAAGAGCTACTAAGGTCATTACTGGGACCCCTGAGAAATTTTCAATATGCACTGGACATTAGATCATAATGCTGCATCCATGTTAAATGTGCTGCCTATACTGCAGTCTGCAGGACATCGTTGTTCCTAAAACATGCAACTAAATCTTTTGAGGGATGAACCATATAAAAGTAACTTACTTTTATACGGTTCAGGAAAAAAATGTGTATGTGAAAGTATTGATGAAATGTGGCAAAATATTAACAACTGGTGAGTTCAGGTGAAAGGTATAAGTACATTCTTGAAGTATTACTGCAGTTTTCTGCAGGACTAAAATTTTTCAAATAAAAAGTTGAAGTAAAAATGTAAACCTGACCTGGCTGGTATGGCTCAGTGGATTAAGCGCAGGCCAGCGACCCAAAAGGATGCTGGCTCAATTCCCAGTCAGGGCACATGCCTAGGTTGCAAGACAGGTCCCCAGTTGGGGGCATGTGAGAGGCAACCAATATGTTTATCTCACATATAAAGGTGTCTCTCCCTCCTTCTCCCTTCCTTCCCCTCTAAAAAAATAACAAAAAAAATTTTAAATGTAAAACCTCTGCACAACAAAAAATTAAGAGAAACCATATAATGAGAAAATATATGCAAGACCATAACTGAGAGGGGATTAGTATAAAGTATAGAGAGAGCTACAGACCTGGCTGGTGTGGCTCAGTGGACTGAGTGCCAGCCTGCAAAGCAAAGGGTCACTAGTTCAATTCCCAGTCTAGGGCACATGCGTGGGTTGCGAGCCAGGTCCCCAGTAGCGGACACAGAAGAGGCACCCATACATTGACGTTTCTCTCCCTCCTTTCCCCTCTGTCTAAAAATAAACTTTTTTTAAAAAAAGCACAAAACTGCAATGTTTAAAAAAAGAGAGAGCTACAAGCCAATGACAGACAAGCAAACAGGCCAACAGAAAAAAGAATAAAAGATATAAATAGCAATTTGCTGAAAAAGAAACCTTACAATAAATGAATGCAAAGAAGTTCAACCTCACTTATAATCAGGGAAAAGCAAATTAAAATGTAATTTAATTTTGCTTTAAAAATTAGAAGTCTGCCCTGGCTGGTGTGGCTCAGTGGATTGAGTGCCAGCCTGTGAACCAAAGTGTCACTGGTTTGATTCCCAGTCAGGGCACATGCCTAGGTTTCATGCCAGGTCCCAGTGGGGAGTGCTCAAGAAGCAATCATATACTGGTGTTTCTCTCCCTTTCTTTCTCCCTCCCTTCCCAAGAGTAAATAAAATCTTCAAAAAGTTAACATTAAAAGTCTGACAATATCAACGTTTGTAAAGATATGGCAAAATGGGAACTCTCATGCCCGACCGGTGTGGTTCAGCTGGTTGGGCATCATCCTGCAAAACAAAAGGTCTCCAGTTCAATTCTTGGTCAGGGCTCATGCCTGGGTTTTGGGTTCAGTCCCAGGTCGGTCAGGGGCAGGTTCAAGAGGTAACTGATTAATGTTTCTCTCTCACATTGATGTTTCTCTCCCTCCCTTCTCCTCTCTGTAAAAATAAATAATCTTTTTTACAAAATGGGAACTCTCAAAATCTGCTGATGGAAACTTTCTATTTAGTACTTTGGAAGATAATTTGGCATTACATAATAAAGTTAAAGATCCTTTTACCTGTACCTAAGAATTCCCTAGGTTTAGAATTCTCTCTCACACATGTAAACAGGATGTTTCTTACAGCAGTTAAAAATAGCAAAAAAAAAAAAAAAAAGAAAGAAAAAGAAAAGAAAATCAGAAATACCTAAACATCCATAAAGATACATCTATCAACATGGATATATATCAAAAACCAATGTTGTTATTATCAACAAGACAAGTAATAAGTTTGGAGAGGTTGTGGAGAAAAGGGAACCCTCATTCACTGCTGGTGAGAATGCAGACTGGTGCAACCACTGTGGAAAACAGTCTGAAAGATTCCTTTCAAAAAAGAAAGAATAGAGTTACCATATGACGCAGCAATCTCCTGGGTATCTACCCAAAAAACTGGAAAATATGCATTCATAAAAATGCAGCATTATTCACTGTGGCCAAGACCTGTACACAACCCAAGTGTCCTTCAATAGGGGACTGGATAAAGAAGATGTGATATATATACACAATGTAATACTACTCATAAAGACAAAATACTGCCATTTGTCTTGGATGGCCCTTAACATGGATGGACCTTAAGGTTATGCTACGCTCTGCTAAAGCAGAAAGAGAGGTGGAACCTGCCAAAGCGCACAGTCCCCCAGAACCTACGGGTGCTCAGATCCTCTCTGAGCACCTGGTGCTGAGGAGCTTAATAAAAATTCCTTAAAACAAAACAAAACAAAACAAAAAGAATATTATGCTAAATTAAATAGCTAAGAACCACATGATTTCACTCACATGTGGGATATAAAATTGAAACTTTTGGACACAGGCAGTAGTGTGGTGGTTGCCAAAGGGAAGGGGATGGGGAGTGGGAAGGACCTAACATACGGTGACAGAAGATGGTTCGACTTCAGGTGGTGGGCACACAGTGGAACATACAGAGCTAGTGTCACAAAAAGGTACACTGGAAACTTACATGATCCTATCAACCCATGTCACCCCAATAAATTTAGTAATTTTTTAAAGAATTGTTGAACAAAAAAGCAAGTAGAAGAATCACATGTTAAACAAGAGTATATGCACTTTTGTGGATATGTACATATTATGGGAATAATAATTACTGAATTCTGTGACAGTGTTTACCACAAGGAGAGAGCAAGGGAGAGGCATAAGATAGCAAAGATTCATACAGGCTGCAACTGTATCTGTAATTTGATCCCTTCAAAAAATATACAAGGTCTAGCAGAAGTAAGGCTTGCTAGAGTGTGGTTGGTAGGGTATGTGAATATCTAGCATGAGATGGACAGCAATTTGAACATTTCATCTAGAATGTCATATGGTGTGCTTTAATGTTATGTTACATTACAGAATTACATGCTTATGATTTTGTAATACAAAAGGGGGCATTATTTGTGCCAGACCCTGTATAATGAAAAGGGAGCGCAATTAGAAAATGGGAGAAAAAACACATGAACTAAATATGAGGGTCTATAATTAGATGATCATTACATTATTTTCTGCACGTTTGAAATATTTCATATTTCAAAGTAAATATAGCTTTTCAGCAGCTGTGAAGAAGCTGGGAAGATGGGAGGTAGCTAGGACACTGGATCTCATTAAACTGGAAAAGAGCATAATTATACCTATAACAAAGCTGGATTTCTTAGTATTTCATTGAATTACGCTTTTTGGTAAGAGAGTTAAGCAACAAAAAGACACATTAAAAAAAATACATTTTGTATGCTTCCTTTCCCCAGGAAACAGTAGAAATAACTTAGAGACAGATGAATAAATTATCCCTCCTAACATTCCACTTTAACTTGGCTTTCCTTGGGCATGTACATCTAATGTCACTGCAGCAAGGCTTGTAGTTAACATAAGTAAATAATATCTATATAAACCTTTCTGCAATTATAAACTTTTGGGAACTTGCAGCTGATTGTAAATTTTCACACAATGGAATCAAATCTTAGCACTAAATGAAACCTTGCAGAACATGTCCTTTAGCCCTCCTACTGTACTAACTAGTTGATTACTAAACTCCAAAATCTAAGTTCTGGGTTAATTCGGGTAACACAGCAGCCTATGCTGCTGAAATGCAGTAGCTCATAGTGCAACAGACACGCATTTCAGAAATAAAGCCTGTGTGTGCTACCACCAGCCCAGCTTGAGTTAATTTTAATTGCTAACTAGCTGTGTCTTCTTTAAACCTCTTCAGGCCTGGATGTCTTTATCAAGAGAAATCTAATTATGGTTGAAGTGTCATGGTAAATATTTAAAAGACCCGAACAACACGAAGTCGCCACGTAATTGGCGCTGTTTCAATATTCTCTTTCACAGGACAGCCAGCAGCGTTTTCTATCCGCTGCCTTGTGAGACAAAATGAACAGAGTACAGACATCATGAAAAAAAACCTGTCCCCACCAAGACACGCAGGCGCGCGCGCGCGCGCGCGCGCGCGAGAGAGAGAGAGAGAGAGAGAGAGAAAGCGAGAGCACGCGAGCCCTGAAATGTAACCAGTCATTGCAGAGCACTGTATTTTACAACTCTGAAACACAACGGCCCACAAGAAGAAAGCACGGGGAAGGGGCAGAATAAATCTGACACCAGCTCTACCTCCTGCTTCTAAAAGCTTGAGGCCTACTGGAGTCAAACCCCCAAAATGTGCTTACTACTAATGGTTCAGGCCTTAAATCTGCATCTCACTCTCGGCTCCCCGGTTTCAGAGGTCCCCAGGAAAGGGAAAGGAAGGGACCGCCACTGAACAGCTGAGCCCTGACTTAGGAACCATCTGGAAATAAGTATGTTTTTATGGCAGCTTGCCATTCGATGTGAGCTTTCCAGGAAGTGCTGCAAACGACAAAACTGGCGTGCGAGCTATAAACTTCTTGCGGTTTTTGCAAAACGCCGTTAGTCCTGCATCCTACCACTGCGGCCACTAGCTTCTTGGGTCCACCGGGAACGGGCAAGGGGTGGGAAACCTGGGTAAGCTGGGTGGAAAGGCTGGCCTCGGATGCGGATGGGAGGACACCCGGCGTCGCCCAGAAAAAGGAAGACCTAAAGGGGTGTTTCCCTGGGGCGGAATGGGGGCTGCCACCACTGTGAGAGAAATGTCGGGGGTGGGGGGCGCGGGCAGGAAAGAACGCAGCGAGGTTTGCTAATAGGAGGTGAAGGGCCGCGATCCGAAGCGAAGGCGGGTCCGAACCAGCCGAGCGGAGAAACAATGGCGCGAGCGTGACGTGAGGCTGGGGGCGTCGCCACAGCAAAAAGGGGCTGCGCACGGGCGACCCGGGGCTGGGGGGCGTGCGAAGACCTGGACTCGGAGTCACGGGGCCCGCAGGGCGCTCGGGCGTAAGAGAGAGGGGCCTGAGGGGCGCAGGGACTCGGGGGGCGGGGGCTACCCCCGGCCCGAAAACATGCTAGGCCACGCACCCTCCTTCCTCCCTTCTCCGCTTGCTAGATCCCTCCCTCCCCTCCCGCCCGCGGACACCGCTACACTCACCGTCCGCACCGCACGACAGCAATCCTAGCGCGCAACTGCCGCAGCCGCCTCGGCGCTCACCCTCCTCCCGCCGCCTGGCCCCGCCCCCAGCCCGCCCCAGCCAGGGACCAGCGCGCAGTTCCGACCCCCGGCTCCGCCGCAGAACCAGGCTGCAGCGTCGCTCCCTCACGGCGCCGCCCGAGAGAAGCGGCGATGCGGACCTGCGCCTCGGTTGTTCACACCGGTCAGAGGTTCTTCAAACAAGAGCGGTAGTTGCCGAGCTGTGGGGTGACGCACGCTGACAACCCTTACGTGTCCTTTATGTCTACATCCCTAGGCCTTCTGCCGGGGGTCCCTCAGCAGGCGCCGGACTACCTCGCCGGTATCTCCTGCTTCTCGGCTTACTCTCTGAGCCTTTCCCTTAGTGCGGGGAGGAGGCATCATTTTTCACAGTCGCAGAATCTTCGAATCCGACGGACTCCAAGGCCCTTCGAGTCCAGACCCCCGTATCAGACATTGAATCCCAATGATGACCAGAAGTACCCGCTTTGGAGTGTGTCAAAACTGTAATCCACGTTCCACTGCTAACAGATTGACATTGGGAGGGTTACCTGACCTCACAATACCCAGTTCTCTCATCTGTAATACAGGCATAGATAACAATGGCCCCTACATCATACATAGGGTGTTGGCAGAATGAAATAATACAGGAAAGTTGAGCATTTTTTCATATGTCTGTTGGCCATCTGTATGTCCTCTTTGGAGAAATGCCTGTTTAGGTCCTCTGCTCATCTTTGTAATCAAATCGTTTGGTTCTTTTCGTGTTGAAGTTGTATGAGTTCTTTATGTGTTTTGAATACTAACCCCTTATTGGATGTATCACTGGTGAATATCTTCTTTCATTCAGTAGGTTGTCTTTTCGTTCTGTTGATGATTTCCCTTGCTGTGCAAAAACTCTTTAGTTTAATGTAGTCCCATTTGTTTAGCTTTTCTTTTGTTTCCCTTGCCCAAAAGGAGACATTTCCAAAAAAAATATTACTAAAAGCAATGTCAGAGAGTTTACTGCTTTATGTTTTACTGCTTATGTTTCAGGTGTTAACATTTAAGTCAATCCATTTTGAGTTTATTCTTGTGTATGGTATAAGAAAGTTGTCCAGTTTCATTCTTTTCCATTTGTATTGAAGAGACTGTCTTTACCCCATTGCATATTCTTGCCTTCTTTCTCATAGATTAATTGACCATACAGGTGCAACATCACTAATCGTCAGGGAAATGCAAATTAAAATCATAATGAGATTTCAGCCCACACCTGTCAGGATGGCTATCATCAATAAATCAACAAACAACAGTGTGGCAGTTTTGGGGGGAAGGAGGTGGGTGGAGGTGGAAGAGGGTATAGGGAAGATAAATGGTGATGGAAAAAATATAAATAAATAAATAAACAAGAAGTGTTGGTGAGGATGTGGAGAAAAGGGAACACTCATGCACTGTTGGTGAGATTGTAAATTGGTGTGACCGCTATGGAAAACAGTATGGAGGGTCCTCAAAAATTTAAAAATAGAATTACCACATGACCCAACAATCACACTTCTGGGTACTTATCCAAAGAAACCCAAATCACAAACTTGAAAAGACATACGCACCACTATGTTTACTGCAATATTATTTACAATAGCCAAGATATGGAAGCAACCTGTCTATGAAGAGACAAATGGATAAAGATGTGGTACATATACATACAATTGAATATTACTCAGCCATAAAAAAGAATATGAAATCTTGCCATTTGTAACAATATAGATGGGCCTAGAGGGTATTATGCTAAGTGAAATAAGTCAGACAGAAAAAGACAAATACCATATGATTTCACTCATATGTGGAATTGAAAAAATAAACAAGCAAACAAAACAAATTCATAAATACAAAGGTTTTGATGGTTGACAGATGGGAGAGGGGTTGGGGGGGATGGGTGAAAAAGGGGACGGGATTAATAAGTACAAATTGCCAGTTATTAAAACAGAATAGGGACAGAAAGTACAGAATAGGGACTACAAATAGGTAGTAGACATTTTAGGGTGATCATAAGTTATATAAATGTCTAATCACTATGTTGTATACCTGAAACTAAGATAATATTGTATGTCAACTGTAACTGAAAAAAATTTTTAAGATTTTATTTACTCATTTTTAGAGAGCGGGGAAGGAAGGAAGAAAGAGAGGGAGAGAAATATCAATGTGTGGTTGCTTCTTGTGCACCACCCACTGGGGACCTGACCCACAACCAAGGCAGTGCCCTGACTGGGAATCGAACCAGCGACCCCTTGGCTCTCAGGCTGGCACAATCCACTGAGCCACACCAGCCAGCGCTGAAATTTTTTTTTAAATTATTAACAAAAAGGATAATGAAAAGTCCTTAGCACAACCCTGGCACACAGCACTCAAGAAATGTTGACGGACCTCCCCACCACCCACCACCAATTTCCATCTCAAGAAGACAGAAAGCTCACTATTTCCAGAGCAATGCAACCTGTGGTCTCAGCAGTTCTGAACAGTTTGAAAGTGTTTCTGAAACTTCCACCCTCTGACCCAAGTCCTATCATTGGAACCTCAGAAAGAAATCTCTCCCTTGACTTTCTACTCCAGACCAGTACCTCCCACTCCTTCCATTGTTCCTCCTTTGACTGGGTTTTGAAGGTCTTTACCCTCATCCTCCTCATGCACCTAGTCAGTCTGATTGTCGCTCTTTGAGAGTGTATCACCCAAAACTGAACCAAAAGTGTATGGCATCATCAGAGCAAAGAAAGACTGTAACTTTCTCTTTGTAGGACTTACTGCTTTGCATTCACACAATAAAGTTCTTGGCACCTGCCTGCTATTGACCAACTGAGCTTGCAGTCAACTAAAACCTCCAAGATTTTTGGTATGTGCTCTGTTGGAGCATTTCTACATTCTCTTGTATTTTTGAGCCAACTTCAGTTCAGGTCAGCTGAGGACAGGCCTTGGACCTCTCACGTACTAGATTTTTCAGGATATATGGAAAAAAAGAATAGAAGTTGGAAATTAGTCTAAAACCACCACAACCAAGGTGTATTTGGAAAAGGCCAGGGTTTGTGTCTAAAGACCATGGCACTGTGCAAATTGTGTGTGTGTGTGTGTGTGTGTGTACACTGTGATCTCAACTGAGCAAAAATATGTATATGCACACACACACAAGACTAGAAGGAAACTGGGTTAATTGTGATTTTCTTTCAGTGATGAGACTTGAGGTGGCTTCTATTTATGTCTCTCCATAATTTCCCAGATTGTCTATGTTGTTTACAAGACCCATCCAGAAAAAGTCCAGCCACAGTTGACAGAACAGTTTGCACAACATTGATGTAACCTCGCAGCCAAGGAGAGTGGACTGGAACACACACGCGTGAAGTGACAACTTTACTGAACTAGTCGGCGGGGGCAGTAGATGCAATTGAGTGAGGATGTGTACTGTGTGGACATCACATTCAAAATGCCTGAGTAGAATAACAAATCTGCATCAAATTTTATGTTAAGCTTGAACATTCCTCCACTGAACTATTCAGATGATTCAGAAGGCTACAGCTATGGGCAACTGGTGATTGGCAGCTTCATCACGACAGCACATCTGTTCATGCATCACGTCCCACACAGAGTTTTTTTGGGAAGTACCAAATCACCCAGGTGACTCAACCTCCCTACAGCCCAGATTTGATGCCCTGCTACTTCTGCCTTTTCTCAAAACTAAAATCACCTTTGAAAGGGAAGATATTTCAGACCATCAGTGAGATTCAGGAAAATACAATGGGGCAGCTGATGGTGATTGGGAGAACTGTGTGAGGTACCAAGGTGCCTACTTTGAAGGGGACTGAGGCATCATTGTCCTATGTACAATATCTCTTGTATCTTGTCTCTTCTTCAATAAATGTCTCTTTTTCATAGTACATGGCTGGACACCTTCTGGAAAGACCTCATATATTATTTTTATAATCAAGATCTTTGCTTCAGAAAATCAAAAGAATAATTTAAAATATCAGAGAATTGGAATAACTCAATAAATGAGAAACAAAGTTAAGCGATAACATCTAGTAAAAAAATATTTGTAATATATAAAACAAAGGTTTTGTATCTGGAACATATAAAAAACTTTTAACAAATCAATAAGAAAAAAATCCACTAGAAAAATGTGCAAGAATATAAATAGGTAGTTCACACAAAAGGAAGTACAAAATACCAAGTAAATATACAAAATGATGCCTAAGATCAGTAGTAACCAGGGAAATGGAAATTAAAACTGTCATTGGCAACAATTTTCAAGCTTCATGATATCAAAAGAATGTAAACTGTGAGAGGGAGGTGGGGAGGGCTGGGGCGGTGGGCTAGGATGGGAGTAAAAGACAGAAAATTGTACAAGAGCAACAATTAAAATAATTTTTTTTAAAAGAATGTAAACTGGCACAGGGCAACTGGACATCTATTAAATCCATGTCTCAGCAATGTTATTTCTAGTTATCTACCATAACTCCATGTAGATATGGAGTTATATACAAGGATAATTACTATAACATTGCTAATAAAGAAAATTTGGAATCAACGTGAATGCTCACCAGTAGGGGAATGGCTAAACAAAATGTAGAATACTCATATAATGGAATTGTGTAGAGAATTTAAAAGAAGTGACTGATCTATATGTTAATATAGAAATATCTCAAAATCATATTCTTGAATGAAAACAGCAAAAGATATACAAACATATATGATATTGTTAAAAATTCTTCCCCAAAATGCCTAACTTCAGTTGAATCATTAAAACTCATCAGACAAACCCAAATATTCCACAGCTCAGGATACTCTATGAAATACCTGACCTGGACTCTTCAAGAATGTAAGGTCAAGGAAAGTTTGGGAACCGCCTCAGACTGGAGGGGACTAAGGAAACAAGAAAGACTACTAAATGCAATGTGGGACCCTGGATGGATCCTAGAATAGAAGAGAAGGTGCTAGTCAAAAAACTGGTAAAGTTCTAATAAAGTCTATAGTTTAGTCAATAATATTGTACCCATGCAAATTTCTTAGTTTTGATCATTGCACCAGGATTATATAAGCTGTTAACATTAGGAGAAGCTGAAGGGTATACTGAAACTTTCTATACTATCTTTGCAACTCTTCTGCAAATCTAAAATTATTTCAAAATAAAATGTTAGCCTTGGCTGATGTGGTCACTCCCTGGGACTCTGGGCTGTGGCCCAGCAGCAAGGGGTGTAGAGGGTGTAGTTTTAATGTTTTAGAACATGGATCCCCAAACCCCTGGGCCGAGTGAAGCTCGAAGCTCGCCTGAGCTCCGCCTCTTGCCTCCTCCCCTTCCCTTCCGCAGAAGAGGAACTAGAAGCTCACCTGAGCTCGGTCTCCTGACATCCCCACCCCCACATCTAACGCTAACACCCGCCACTTTCAGGAAACCAGTCCCTGGTGCCAAAAGGTTGGGGACCACTGTTTTATTAGATAAATGTATTCATGTATTTCTTTTATAACGAAAAATATATTTTTTAAAGTGCAAAAGAAAGCAAAAGGATAGGATATTTAGCTTCATGACTTGGAAGAGTGAAACAAGCCATGGCAACTATGAAACAGCTGTCTAAAAGAGGTTTGGGGAGCCTGAGGAAGCAGTGAGGAGCGGAAAGAGGCTTGCTTGGGGTCTCTAACCTAACAACTGCCTGCAGGGCCTGGGCAGTGCTTGGCAAGAGAAGCCACCCCACTGTGGCCTTGGATGGCCTCTCCCCAAACGTCCTGCCCAAGCACCACAGGGCTGTCTCTCTCCTCTAATCAACACTGTTTCCTCATAACACCATAAATTCTGCGTCACCCAGAATGGGAGCTGCACTTACAGGTCACTCATCAGGTCTCCACTTCTTGGCAGGAGCTCTCAGAGAAATGCAAACATTGCTCAACACCCTGGCCTGGGGCCTAGAAACAGCCTCCTGCTGCCCAGAAACCTTTCTGCCAGATCCCATTCGGTCTGAGTTTCTTCCAGTCAGCTTGGATTCTCTTTTTATCCTTCTTTTTTCTGATAGCATAGGGTCTGCACTTACTGTGATAAGTGCCTGGACAGATGGCTATGCGAGGAGATAATCAGAAAACACTTGGTCTAGATAAGAAATATCTAATCCATCCTGAGAGAGAAGACACACATAAAATATACTTAGGAGCACCAGTGTCTCTCCAAAAATACACATTGAGCTCCTACCATGTGCCTAACACTGATCAACAGAGATATGGTTTCTGCCCTCATGGTGGTTTCTGCTTGGGAAGATGGGCTTTAAACAAATAAACAATTATTCTACCACCATTTAGGTGAGTGCTATGTAAGAAAAGTAAAAGGTGCTGTAAGGGTTACATTTTGGAGTAGGGAGAGGGTCAGGAGACATTTCCCTGAAGAATTACATTTCAGCCGAAACCTGAAGGATGAGTGGGACTTAAGTACAAAGGGATAGAGGGGTTGGCTTGGAGAAGTGGGGAACTGCTGAAATAGGGACCAATAGGTACAAAGGCCCTCAAGTCGGGATGAGCCTTGTGTATCTATGGAGTGTTCAGAAGCCTAGAGAGTAAGGGAGAAACTGGCCAAAAACGGTCCTGGAAGGAGGCAAGTAGACCTCACAGGGCATGGTTGGTCGTACACATGATCTGGAGCCTTACCTTAAGTGCCGTGGAGAGTAATTAAGGGCATAAAGCAGTGGGGGGGCAGGGATCAGATCTGCATTTTAAATGAATGGAATGTAACCAACCAACCAATTGCCTCATACATTCATGAAAATTAATTCATTTGAATCACACACAAATTTCATAGGTGCCTGTTGGAAACCACCCTTGAGTTTTTACAAAATGAGAAAGATGATACCTGCAACACTTACCACAACCACAATTGTTTTATTTATGGAACATGTACCACATCTCCAGAGCTCTACCCGCAGAGCTCCCCCAGCTACTGCGGATGAGAATAAGTCTACCAAGACATGATCTGCTTGGGGAGGAAAGGCTGACCAGTCTCTCAGAGGAGAAAGGTCTTGAGCCTCTCTCTCAATGGGCTTTTATTGAGTCTAGCTTGCATAGGGATGCATGTCAAAGAAAGGAGGTATGGTTTACAGATAACATTTCTGGGATCACAGGGGTCCTTTCTGAGTCAGGGTCTGATAGACAGGGAGACGCCAATTGGCTGTAAAACCTTGGAAAACAAACTTATTTTGTGTTCGGACCCATAACATTTAAATTGGGGACATTTTTAGCAAAGCAGGTGTCACAGGACTTTATGCAATCTTCCTTAGGCCTGATTGCCCCCCATCAGGAACCACCAGTTCCGGCAGAGGGCTGCACCCCCCCTTTGGCATAGTTTCAGGCTTGAATCAAGTGGGGGAAGCAAGGCAGCCAAGAGATTAGGAGACTTTTTACAGACAGAATGAGGACTCAGGCTATGATAAAACCGAGGTGTGAGAGTCTTTTGTCCTTCCTGCACAATCCCCTAAATCCTTCCCTGATGGCCCCTTCATGACTGTGCCTGTTTTAGGTTGTTCCTTCCTTGAGGAATCTTACCCATTGACTATCCAGCCATCCTCCAGGGGCCAAGCAGGGTGTAGTAAAGGGGGCGGAGGCTGTGCCCCTGCTGGGAAGATAACTTTTGTCTCCTTAGTGGCTTATAGTCCCAAGGTCCCCTAGTCATGGGGCCTTTTCGCCTGTTGGTGGGGTTATCGCTCCTGAAACCAGGCAGGATGGTTCCCAACATTATTCAGTCATAAAAAAGAGAAGTTCTGGTACTTGCCAGGTACCTACTACACAGAGGAACTTCAAAAACATTATGCTAAATAAAACAAGCCAAACACAAAAGGACAAATATATGACTCCACTTATGTGAAATATCTAGAACAGGCAAATTCTCAGAGGAAGAAAGTAGATTAGAGGTTGCCAGAAGCTGAGGGGAAGGAAGAATGAGGAGTTACTGCTTAATGGGCACAGAGCTTCTGCCTGGGATGACGAAACAGTTTTGAAAATGGACAGTGGGGACGGTCGCACAGCACTGCGAATGCACTGCCGCTCAATTATACACTTGAAAAACGGTTAAAATGGCAAATTTTATGTTACATATATTTTATTACAGTAAGAATCCAAAAAACTTTCAAAAAAGGGAATTAAATACATAAACAGGACCATTTTCTCCAAGTTCATTGGGCTCCTTCCAAATGGACACTTTTCAGTTCCTGGTCCCCATGCCCCTGCATGTACTGTTTCCTCTGCCTAAAAAGCTTCTTTCACCTTTGGAACCCGATTCTTCCTGTGGGCCTTGCGCAAATATTACTCACAGAGGCCTTCTCTAAGCCCTCTAACCTAGTAGTTACTTTCATGCTGCCCTGTACCTTTCCCTCCCTTCCCTCTACTTACACAGGTGCAATTAAATAAGTATTTGTGTGATTATGTCTTCAATAGTTGCCTTCTCATTAGGTTGTAAGCACTAGGAGGGAAGGGACAGTGTCAGTCTTGTCCACTGAGAGGGGCTACAGCACCTAATGCAGCGTCTGGTACACTGGGGGTTCAATACATATTTTAAAATAAATTAATAACTAAATGAATGTGTGGTAGGATTGAGTGGGTTTTATTTTTAAAAAAAAATTTTTTTAAAGATTTTATTGCCCTGGCTGATATGGTTCAGTGGATTTTGTGTCAGCCTGTGAACCAAGGGGTTGCCAGTTCAGTTCCCAGTCAGGGCACATGCCTGGGTTTCAGGCCAGGTCCCCAGTGGGGGGCATGTGAGAGGCAACCACACATTGATGTTTCTCTCCCTCTCTTTCTCCCTCCCTTCCCCTCTCTCCAAAAATAAATAAATAAAATATTTTTTTACAACCTCCCCACAAGTTTTTATGTCAGAATGAGAAAGAGCACTTACTTGTCTGTTCAGAAAGCCAGTTGTTCAGTAAGTGCAGTTAAGTCTACAGCCTACAGTCTATTCTCTTCTCTTTTTCACTTTTTTACATTTTACATAAAAAATGCATAAACCAAAGAGTGCAAAGCAAACCAGTGACTGTAGGCATCAGGAAACTTATGACTATAAGTAACAGGAAAAGCCGTTAAAACAGACTTAAACAAAAAGAAAATCCAGAGGTATGGTAGACCCCAGGGCATCTGATTCAGTCTTGGGCACTGCTTTGAGGACCACGTTTCGTCCTTGTGCACTGCTGCGTGCAGTGCAGCCTTCATCCTAAAACAGCTTCCCCTCGTGCTTGTAGAAGGGCTACAAGTTTCCCTGCTCATGTCAACCAAAGACCGAGGCACCTCTCCCCTGCCACCAACTCCAAGCCCTTCCCTTCAACATACCTGGAACGGGTTAGGACACACATCAAACCTCTGGACCAATAATCATTGCCAAGCAAGGAACATACAGTGATCAATCATATTTCATCACTGGGGGATGGAAGGGAGATCTGAGTGAAAGTAGGATCTTTGACAGGGAGTAGGGGATCCTCCATAGGCAGTCACGAGTTTTCACAACTACCAATCCAGAATCTGCCCAGAACTGGAGTTACAAGTACATGTTAAAGAAATATAAAAACAACACTTTGAATTTCACACACCCAGTAATGCGCTCATTCTTAACTCATGTTAGGGATAAGAACACACTCTCATCAGCAACAGTGGCTCCCGATGGCCATGATTCTCAGAAACATCAGGAAGCCTGGATCCTTGGTGGTGTTCTCTGTGCAGCGCACCTCCCTAGAGAGAGAATAAATCTTCTCAGTGGTATCAGAAACTTAGTCCCGCATCTTAGCCATCCTCTCCAGTGCTGGCTCATGCTGACCCCTGCTTGGGTCCCACCCTAGTCCTTCCCAATGATACTGAACATCCACTTTGTCTTTTTAAGATTGGGCCTTTGTAAGCAAGAGAGTGGCCCTGGTTCTCAGACCACAGGGGTGCGGCCTCACCCAAGGATATACAATAGGGGTTTGATAGGGATTTGTCACAGTAATGTATTATTTTCTTCATTCAGTGGTTCTTAAAATGCACCAGGAATAAGGGTTGCCTGGGGAGCTATATAAAATGCAAATTTCAGAGCCTATCCCCATCTCTGGCCAGGTGGCCTGAAAATTTGAAATTTAAACAAATTTCCAGCCCTGGCTGGTGTAGCTCAGTAGATTGAGCACAGGCTGTGAATCAAAGGGTCGCCGGTTTGATTCCCAGTAATGGCACATGCCTGGGTTTCGGGCCATGTCCCTAATGGGGGCCACATAAGAGGCAACCACACATCGATGTTTCTCTCCCTTTCTTTCCCTTCTCTCTAAAAATAAATAAATAAAATCTTTTTTAAAAAAATTTTTCCAGCTAATTCTGATGCAGGTGGTCCATGTGTTCTCTGACAATGCTAACTGCCTACTTCTTGCCTGCTTGCGACAGCAATCAATGTTGTCATGGCAGCAGCTGATCTGAACTACCTCCTGCTGCTTGCTGCCCAGGCAACAACTGACTTTTTAGGTCTCCTCCTTGTTTGCCAGCCCAAGGTTCCACGGAGAACAATGGCCTTCTGATACTGCAGAAACTACAATTGACCCAAACAAAGAAACTGATTCATGGCTGCAGAATCAGGGATCAGAAACTCCCACGTCACCTCACGGTTCAGAACACCAGTCTCTTAATCCCCTTTCTTGGCTCCACTTCAGATGTCAGATACTAGCCCTCAGTGACAGCATTTCCTTGTCAGGAACAGGGTTGCAGTCCCCAATACCCAGCCAGTTTTCCAAGCCTGCTGCTGCAAGCTGGGGTCCTCCCTGACCTGGCAGCCATAGAACTCTTGTCATAAGTGTCTTATTGAGTTAAAAGTAGATCAGTCTTCTCCCATGTGAGTGATAGATATGTTCAGTATATTAACTTTGCTTGCAGCAAACCCAAAAGAGTTCTTTTCAATGAATTTTTAGGTCAGGTAGATACTACCCAAAAGAAATTCCACAATAATAGGAGAGAGACGAGGTTACGTACTAGGATCTGAATCTAATTCCTTAGCAGGTGTGGTAAACAGAACAATGGCCTAATCCCTGGAACCTGAGACTACGTTACAGTGACCTGGCAAAGGTAGCAGATGGAATTACGTTTGTGAGTCAGTTGACCTTCGGTAGGAAGAGTATCCTGGATTTTCCAGGTGGATCCAATGCAATCAACAAGGGTCTTTAAATGTAAAAGAGGGAAGGACAAGAATCAGTGACAGGGTGATGAGATGTGAGAATGTCTTGGCGGTCATTGCTAGCTATTCAAATGGAAGGGGTCCACCAGCTGAACACCTGCAGACTCTAGAAGCTGGAAAAGGCCAGGAAACTGA
Organism: Anoura caudifer; assembly: GCA_004027475.1. Lineage (NCBI taxonomy): Eukaryota > Metazoa > Chordata > Mammalia > Chiroptera > Phyllostomidae > Anoura > Anoura caudifer. The sequence continues at coordinate 237,243 of PVKU01001671.1, read as the reverse complement.
CTCTCCCCTGGAGCTTCCAGGAGGAACACGGGAACACAGCCCCATGACCCCTCGATCTGACCCACTGAAGCCCGTCTCAGACTTCTGCCCTCCAGGTTCCCGGGAGCTCTGTCTTTGAACCAGGTAAACTGGTTCTGAAAACCTGCAGAATCTTAAAAAAAAAAAATTTTAAAGGACAGATTACATTTTGAAGAGCCAGATTCATGTACATTTATTTTTTGGTGCCTTCAGTGTTGCTGTGCTTTGTTTTCCCTTTTTTTTTTTTTCTTAAATGAAGGATAACATATGGACATATATGCAGAAAATGCACGTATCATTTTCACAAAGTAAACACACCATGTGATCACTGCCCAGATCAAGATATAAAACACAACCAGAAGCTTCAAAACTCACCTCATGCTCCCTCCCAGGCTCTACTTCACCTCCCATGGATAATGACCACACTGACTTGTAAATCCATAGATGTGTATTTTCACCTGTTTTTGAACTTTATATAAATGGAGTTCTACAGTATGCACGGTGTTGTGACTGGCTTCTTTCACCTGACATTATACTTGTAAGGTGCATCCCTATGTGGCAATTATTTGCCTATTTCATTGCTCTATAGTATTCCGTTGTGTGCATATAATACAATTCATCCACTTTTTTAAGGGAAATTGGGGATTAAGAGTGCTTTCACCTCCTTCCAGGACTTCTGGCTCCTTATCTGCTAATAAGTATCTGTAAATCTCAAAGCAAAGACAGAACATCCAGACTTTGCCAAATGTATTTGACCATGAAGCTTTTTTTCCTAGTAAGTATCTCATAAAACTAACATTTTGTAGGACATGGTTCAGGAAACCCTGGTCCAGAGCAACGGTTTTCAAATCGTGTTCCTCAATAGTGCATAAGGAGTGAGAGTAAGCTGGATCAAGGTGAGGTAAGGTCAGCTGGATCTCACTTTTGCGTCAACACACCTCCACTTTTACCTGTTTTAAGGAGGGATTTCACATGAGTGTGTGTGTGCATACACACATATGTGTGCACATGCATGAGTGTGCACTAACTGTCTATATGTCTATGTTTGAAAAAAGGCTTGGTTGCTTTAAAAAAAATGTTTGAAAACTACCAATGCAAGCTCCAGAGCCGGAAGGCCTTCACACAGACCCAGGTTCTACGCTACAAGGGCTTGCTGCTGACCTTATCCAGAGTTCATTGCTTTTGCCACTGTTGTTTTGCCAGGCTCTGCCAAGGGCCAGCTGCCTGCTCTGATTCTCCCAGCAGTGCGGTGGGAAGGGCTCAGAAGAGATCGTTGACAGCAGCTCAATACAGATCAGATAGCTTAGTTCATAGGCAGCTTCTGTCTATGGAATCAGAGGCTGAAAATAGATCGTTACATGCCATGAGAGCCTTGAATTCCTTCTAACCAGACAGCATGGTGTAGGGATTAAGAGCATGGACTCCAGAGCCACACTCCCTGGCTTCAGCTTCAGGTTCTGCTGCTAACTAGATGTGACCTTGGGTAAGTCTCTCAAATACTCTCATGTCTTAGTTCCTTCATCTTTAAAATGAAGATGAAGGTAATAGCAGCTACCTCACAGGCTTGATGAAGATTAAATGAGATCATATTCTTATAGCATATAAGACGGGGCTAGGCATCTAGTAAGCATGATATAAATGTTCATAAAATAAAACCAAAGTGGCAATGGCACTTTTCTTTCTACATGAACTTAAGGGCGTCAAAGCCCAACTACAGGCATTTTGATTCTTTTACTGTTCGACATTTTACCACCATTCTCAAAGTTAGGCTCTCTCTGTGGCCTCCCACACCCCTGAAGAGTTGGGGCACGTGGCCCTCCAAAATTGTGAGTGTTCTTGGGATTCTTTGGATCAGTAACATTTCCAAAGCAATTTTGGGCATTCACATAGGGTGGTCATCTGTTAACCACGCCATTCAGGATGTTAAAATAAACTACCATCTACTATCATTAATATTTCATGAAAGGCAATTTTAACACCAGAAAAGTAAGAAGGGTATATTCTCAGAATAAAGGACAGGGCTTTAAGTTAAATTGAGCTTAGTGCAAAAATCACTCCCTTTTCTGGTTTTTCCATCCCATGTATGACCCAGCATTTGGTTAACATTGCCCTATATGGCCCTCTGAGTGCTCCTGGACACGCTAGGTACATTAACTAAATACCTCTCTGGACACCCAAGCCTCGAAGCCACTACTAAACACCCCACACTCTGCAAAACTGAAGGCATCTGTTAATGACTTCAGAGAGCGCTGCTACATTCAGAGGTGGAGACACCACAGGGGAGTTGGGACGGATCATTTTAGTTGATCCCTGTTGCATCTGATGGGGTCATTTAGAACCTTGACTCCAATTTTAAGGACACAAGAAGGACTCTGAGCCCCCTGGATGTTTTAGAAAAGCTTTCCAGTCCTCCTCCTGTCTTTCTTTTCTCTCACACGACTGCCACACTCACAACACTCTGGCACCAGAGTGATATGTGGGGGTTTCCCCACATCAAGCAATACCAGTGAGGCATCTTACCCTTTAACTCAATTCTGAGTTAAAGTGTGGGTTCTGACACTATCTCTAGGTAGTGTCAGAACCCACAGATTAGAGGCTCAGTCCCACAAGAATGCCCCTCACTTCAGATGCCAATCATAGGGAGTAGGTCTCCAGGTTACCCAAAACTGTCCAATTTATAGCCAAATTGGAGGTCCCCACTTTCAACTCCTTGGATTCAATCATGTGTTAGAACAGCTCACAGAACTCAGGGAAACATGTTTACCAGTTTGTTAGATGACACAGATGAACAGCCAGATGAGGAGTAACCACTGTGTCATACAGGGCAAGGTCTGCGAGCATCCTGAGCACAGCAGCTTCTGTCCCCATGGAGTTGAGGGCACCTTCCTCCAAGTATGTGGATGTGTCCAGCAATTTGGAAGCTCCCTGAACTCCATTCTTTTGGGATTTGGAGGGAGGCTTTATCACATAGATCGGATCATTAACTCTATTTCTAGCCCTTCTTCCTTCTTAAGACAATGAGGAGCAGGATTGAAGTTTCCAAACTTCTAATCATGGCTTGGTCTTTCCCGTAACCAGCCCTCATCCAGGAGCCCACCCAGAGTCACTTCATGAGAACAAAAGATACTCTTATTGCCTAGGAATTACAAGGGTTTAAGGAGCTCCGTGCCAGGAACCAAGGAGGGAAGCCAACATATGCATACATGGTTTCTATTACCTCAGGCTCAGTATGCAGAGTTTTTCTTTCCAGACACCGTGAGAAAGGCCAGAAGGGGGGAGTCAGGACACAGAGGCTATCGTGCTGACCCTGCTGCTAAGCCACTGTGTGATTTTTGGTTTGGTCCTCAACCATTCAGTGGCTTGTTTTTCTCTTCTGCAAAATGGAGACAGTTCCTGCTCTGCACTTCTCCAGGTTGCTTTGGAAATCAAATTAAGTAATGGCTGTGGATATGGTATTAAAGTACTGTAAATAAATGATTATTTGTGACTCTCAGCTACTGCTGCCTCCTAGTCCCAAATTTCCCCAACAAGTTTATACCAAGGATCCTTCCCTCTGTTAGCATACTTAGCTAGTTATTAATAAAGGAAGGGAGCAAAGGGAACCAGATATCAAGCCTGATTTACTAGGAAGTTCAATAGGACATTAAGCCTGCTTCACCAAGAAATTATAGCATCAACAGACTCCCCAGGAGACCACTGCATCCTCTTCCTCAGGACTTAATCCCAAGGCAATCCCTGAGCAATCCTTGAGTGAGCAGGAAGAATCTTCCTGGGGAACTGCTGGCTCACTACCAGGTGATTGAGAGGGATGCGGGGAGCAATTTTTCTGCTGGATAAATGCACAGGACAAGCCATGATGATGCAGGGCGAGTAAGCACATGCACTGTAGAAGGTCCCTCTAACACGAGTCACGTGCAGTAGGAGCCAAGGTGGAGACCACGAAGGGGAAGTACCTAGCCTGGGAATGGATCGGATTGGATAAAGGACATAGAACCACAAAAGATGTAGGAAATAGATTGTTTAAGGGGAAGGCCTAGCACAAGCCCATGAAGGATTCTAAAATTGATTAGTTAGTTTCAGAGAGCACCAGGTCCTTCCCAAGCCTGAGATAATATAATTGGCCTAACAAAGGCAAGTTTTGTCTCTTGCTCACTCACCTGCTCACTCAGTAACAAATGTTCATTTGTGCACTCATGTGCTTGTGTTCTCTCTCTATAGAAGCCATGAGGGCCCAACAGCTACGTGGACTCCAAGCACAGGCTCCAAGCATGGGCTCTAAGCATGAGCCCCGGTCACAGCAATGCAGTGCCAGCTGAAGCACAGCTGGGAACAGAGGCTGCAATGGACTGAGCTTCAGCATGGAGTAAACCAATGGAACAGAATTTCTGGACCCTGGCCTTTCTTCTGGGCTTGATGAAGACAAGGCTAGACTTCTTCCACAGCGGTACAGAGCTGTACCAGAGACAGTCCTTTGTGTTTGCTCCAGCTTCAATAAATCTTACCACCATACCTCATCTTCCCATGCGTGGTCCCTGAAATGCTTTTCTTGTGACACAACAAGGACCCAGTTTCCACTGGCAATACCTCCACCTTCTCCTTTAGCCTGACTAGGAGTCCACAGCATAACCTTCCAGGATAGATTCCTAGGCCTTGGGTTAGAGCGGTGGGGGTAGGGAAGAGACAATATTTTCTATTTCTCAGGTGTCCCAGGTCTCTCCAGGATGGAGGGCGCTGCTAAGGATTAAATATTCAGGAATCCACAAACACTCTTGAAATCCTAGCTTAGTGAGCCTATTTGATAATGCTTCCTGTTAAACTAACAAAAGATGACGATGAAGACTGATGGGAGACATTCCATTCCCGAGCCTCCAGGGAATCCTGGCTGCTCAACTTTCCAGTGCATTATATCTGGAAGAAACTTTAGAACGGTGGTTCTCAATTCTGGCAGAACATTAGAATCACCAAGGGAGCTTTTAAAAAATACCGATGCTCAGCTGTACCTCATGCCTAACCTTGGGAGATAGACCTAGATATCAGTATTTTTTTTATTTTTTTAAGATTTTTTATTTATTTATCTTTAGAGAGGAAGGGTAGGAGAGAGGGAGAGAGAAATATCAATGTATGGTTGCCTCTCGTGCGTCCCCTGCTGGGAACTGGCCTGCAACCCAGGCCTGTGCCCTGACTGGGAATTGAACCGTGATTCTTTGGTTCACAGACCCGTGCTCAATCCACTGAGCTACACCAGCCAGGGCAGTATTTTTTAAAATATGATATTGTATGGTTGACATACAATATCATATTAATGTCAGGGGTATAACATCACGATTAGACATTCATATAATTTACAAAGCGATCGCACCCATGTCTAGTAGTACCCATCCAATGCCATACATAGTTTACAAGGCTACTGACTGTATGACCTATGCTGCACTGGATATCCCCATGGCTTTTTATGACTGGCAATTTGTACATCTTCATACCTTCCTCTTTTTCACCCATCTCCCCAGTTCACCTCCCATCTAGCAACCATCAAAATGTTCTCCGTTAGATGTCAGTAGTTTTAAAGCTCTTTAGATGATTGCAACATGCTGCCTACTTTGAGAACCACTGTTAAATACAACCCCAGACCAACACCTCGCTTTACAGAAGGAAAACCTGAGGCCCTGGGAGTTGAAGAATCTTCTCCAAAGTCATACAACGGATCAGAGTTTGAGATACCAACTCAACCAACTGATGATAATAACAGCTAATTTTTAATTAAGCATTTACTCTGAGCTAAAGTAGGCACCAAGCACTCTTAAAACTTAATCTCAATTAATTATCACAATAGTCATATGAGAAAACTGAGGCCCATGGAATTTAACTAGTTTGCTCAAGGTCAAAGCTACTAAACAGTGACCAAGACCCCAGTTCAACTGTTTAACCAAGTTTGAGCAGCATGCAGAGGACAAGATAGGGATAGGGTCCCTGCCTTTAAGGAATCTGTAGTCTACTCAGAGGGACAGGAAACAGGGAAGAATTAAAACACAATCTAATAAGTGGTATGGTAAAACTAAACAATGGAAGACCAAAGAAGGCACCTAACTCCAGGAAAAGTCAAAAAAATGTTCCCAGAGGAGAAGGTACTTGAAGAAGTCTTAAAAGATGAATGTGCCCTGGCTGGTGTGGCTCAGTGGACTGAGTGCTGGCCTGTGAACTGAAGGGTCACCAGGTCGATTCCTGGTCATGGCACATGCCTGGGTTGTGGGCCTAGTCCCCAGTTTGGGGCATGTGAGAGGCAACCAATTGATGTAGCTCCTGCACATTGATATTTCTCTCCCTCTCTTTAAAAGCAAAAGAGAGAGAGATGAATGAAAGGTTGTTCAGTGAAAAGCAAAGAGGGCGAGGATATGGGACCAGCAAGTCTGAAGACATGGTGATGTCAGAGAACATGGTGAATGCTCAGAGCTGTGTAGTAATTCAGAATGACTGGATAAGCACATTTGGGTGGAGTTATTAGCAAGAGGTGAGACTGAAGAAGTGCAGAGACTAGATCATTAAGGAGTTTGAAAAAGGAGCCATCAGAGGAATAACAACTGGAGGGTGGAAGGATATAAATTTTTATGTTTGAAAGCTTATTGGAAGATAGGACACCAAAAGCACAAACAATAGAAAAGATAGATAGAAGGGACTGCATAAAAATTAAAAACTTTTGTGCATGAAAGTACACTACCAGAGTAAAAGGGCAACCTATGGAAAGGCAGAAAACATTTGCAAATCATATCTGCTAAAGGGCTGCTATCTGGACTATAGAAAGAATGCCCACGAGTTGACAACAAAAAGACAAACAATCTGATTCAAAAATGGGCAAAGAGCTGACACCTCTCCATTGGTCCCAGAGCCTTAATTGGCTAATAGATGGAGGAAGGCAGCCGTAAAGGTGAGAGAAACCAGACAGCGTTTACACGTGGGCGGGAAAGAGCCAGAGGAAAGACTGAAGGTGTAGGAAAAGGAGATGATGGTGGTGCAGAGTGCCCAGGGTTTAGGGAAGGCGGAGTTCAGTTCCCCCGGCGAGGGATTGTCTCAGACTGGAGGAGGAGCATCTCCCTGTGGAAGGAGAAGAAGAAAGGAGTCCACTCATGGCCTGTGGGCTTAGAAAAAAGATCTAGCGAGCCATGATGTCAGAGGGCAGGGAAACGGGGAGTGGAAGAAGTTGGCAGGCTGAAAGCAAGGAAATTCCAGCCAGAGACTGATATGTTGGCATTTCTGAGCTGAATCAGTCATGACAAGGTCCAGGGTGTGTCCGGCTGAGGTGGCAGTTACGTCATTAGGGTTAAAAGGTCAAGAATTATGAGATGAATGATCCTCGAGAACAGATCAGAGGCAGACAAAAAAAAAAAAAGACTACAGATTTCTTCCTGGTCGATTCAAACAGATCAAGAGAAAGCGGTTCCTTGGCCTGACGACACAGCCACATTTGGGGATTTGAAAAAACATTTCTAAGTCTTAACTCATGGCTAATCTAAATACCAGTTGTCAAAATATAAATCCATAGCTTCTTCAAGGGTAGACCAAACATTTAGACCAAGTTAACAGACTGAAACTGTGAAGCAAAACCTGCACCATAAATCCCAGCTCTGTCAGCTACCAAATCTATTAAATATACTTTTCTGAGTTAGACTGAGGCCTGGTCTTCATTCATTCACTCAGCAAACAAGCCTTTTTTCTGCCGTGCACTTTGCTAGGCCCTGGGGATTCAAAAAGAAATTATCTATGGTCTTTATTGAGCTCACTGACAAGTACAAGAGCCAACCCTGACACAATAGGAAAATTCTAGAGCAGAGGTAGATAGAAAGGGCAGTGGGATTGTGTGCACATGAAAAAGAAACCTAGATTTGAGGGAAGCAGCACAGAGGAGCTAACATGTGAGATGAACCTTAGAGTGCACAATCACACCGGGTGGGGAAGTGTGGGAAGGGCATTCTAGAAAGAGAAACAGCATGAGAAAGGGTACTGAGGGCCCAGGGACAGTTGGGAAGCTCAACAATCTAGTTGGGCAGAGCAGTCATTTTTAAGACTTTATTTATTTATTTTTTAGAGAGATGGGAAGGGAAGGAAAAGGAGAGAGACATTGATTGGTTGCCTTTCGGATGTCCCCAATTGGGGACCTGGCCTGCAACCTAGGCAAGTGCCCTGAATGGGAATCAAACTGGTGACCTTTTAGTTTGCAGGACAACATCCAACCCACTGAGCCACACCAGTCAGGGCGGCAGAGCAGTTTTTAAATGGCAGCCTTCACAAGAATCAGCCTCAGTATAATTAAAATGCAGATTCCCTGGTCCCAGGAGCAGCTGATTCAGTAGGCTCAAGAATCTGCATGTTAAAACAAGTGTCCTCAATGATTCCGAAGAAGGTGATCCATAAGCCATACTCTGAAGCCCCAAGCTGAGGCACAGGGTGCATGGTGGGGAAAAAGGAGAAGGGTTTGGGATGAGGCAGAAATTTTGGTCAGGACCACATTGTGCTGAGGAGTCTGGAGCTCAATGTATAGGCAGTGAAGGACTCTCTGGGGGGCTTTGATGACATCTGTTTTAGGAAGCCTGGCTGGAGGACAAGAGTCTAGGGAGCAGAAGGGTCACTACATCCAGGCAAGATGTGAGGGGTCTCTTCAAGGGAAAGTAGGTTATTGGGAGATCAAGGGCCCCGATACTACTCCACACTCATTATTGGGGGGCTGCCAGGATATCCTCAGGGTCGCCTGAGCAGAGGAACAGTAACCTCCACAATGGCCCACCAAGTGGCATGGGCCACGCAGAATCCAGGCTGGGGACACTCCCTGTGGCTCTGATGAGTCATCTCTCACAGGAACACACTTCTCTGAGTCAGTGCGATCTTGCCTCACAAGCTGTTGCTTCACTTCTCCCTTGGATTCTAGGCCAAGGAAGGAAAGGGAATAAATATTAACCAAAGGTGAATTAGGACTGGGTGCTCAGGGCTCCTCCCTTGCGTCTCCTTACTCCCTGCCCTAGAAGCTAGTGTAAACTGTTGAGTTCCCGGTTTCATGATCCTCTTGGCCACTCCTCCAAAAACAGGGCAGAGTTGAGCACTTCTCAGAACAGATGTAAGGCCACCCAGGCCTGACTCACCACTGTGTCCCCCACCCCAGGGAGGGGCTTTCACCACACCAGATGGCTTCTCAGGTAACTTCCTGGATGATTGGCAGGAAGGGGTGACCTACGACCTACTCCCTTTCTTGGGAGTCAGCTTCTCTGCAGAATGATAGAGATGAACCGAAAGAACTTTACCCTGTCCTATCATTCCATGGGCTCAGCTGATTGGGCCAAATACCCCCTGCTGTGTGACTCCTTCCTCCAATGCCCTCAGGGCAGCCAGGAGCTATTTCAGGTACTCTTGAGACACACCCATCCATTTATTTATTATTTTCTGAGCACTCTATTATGTGCAAATAGTAACAGCCATCATTTTCAAGTGCTTACTATGTTATAGCACTATGCGAAGCATTTTACATTTACATTATTTTATTTGCTCAATCCAACATCCCGATGAAGTAGGTACTATTATTATCTTTATTTTACAAATGAAAACACTGAAGCACACAGAGATGAAGTAAGTTGCCCAAAAACATTCAGCTGGTAAAGCAGCAGAGCCTGTATCAGCCCCATGGCCGGTTAGTCAGTCTTAGGTCAGTCACATCCAGAGACCAAGGTGTTTCTACAACATCCCACTTTGCAGGCTGGTCGAGGAAGCATCGGTTAGGTGCATGTCGCAGCCTGGACTAGTCGTTGGGGGTTGCGGGGAAAGGCGTAGTAATAAGGACAGACCAAGTGATGAAATTACCTGTTAAATGGGAATCATAGCACCTGATTGGTGGTTGTGAGAATTAAATTACATGATTAATAACTTCATAAGTGCCTTTAAAAGATGACCACTCATGTAGAACAGTAACTATTGTTATTAATAAATGTTATATAGTAGTTGCCCTCTTTATTTTGCATTTTTTCATTTTAAGAAAACTGTTTTTAATTTTCCTATATATTTTTTAAAAAGTGAACATGCTACCTAACAGCTTTAAAAGAGTGTCTTCTGATTTCTGTAAGCTGGTTCTCATTTTTTAAATATTATAATATCCCAATTTTTATGGTACTTCAATTAAATATACATTCTTTACTTATCATTGTCATCAAACTGAATAAAAACTATTATCCATATTTTGCTGTGTATAATGCACACTTTTTGCCCAGGTTTTTGAGGGAAAAGTAAGGATGCCCATTATACATGGGTAGTACTAATTCTGTATCAATAAAAATGTTTTTATTTTTTTAGAAGATTATTTATTTTGAGCCCTGGCTGGTGTAGCTCAGTGGGTTGAGCTACAATCCACTGTGAACCAAAGGGTCACTGGTTTGATTCCCAGTCAGGGCACATGCCTGGGTTGCAGGCCAGGTCCTCAGTGGGGGCCGCATGACAGGCAACCACACACTGATGTTTCTCTCCATCTCTTTCTCCCTCCCTTCCCCACTCTCTAAAAATAAATAAATAAATAAATTAAAAAAAAATAAAGATTATTTATTTTGAGGGAGAGGGTAAAGGAGAGAAAAAGAGAGAAGGAGAAACTTCAATCACTTGCCAGCTGGGGACGTGGCTTGCAACCCAGGCACGTGCCCTAACTAGGAATCAAACCAGCGACCTTTTGGTTCACAGGCCAGTACCCCATCCACTGAGCCACACCAGCCAGGGCTATGAAAATGTTTTTAATTATTTTATTTATGCTTATGCATCAAAAGTGTTAACTCTAGAAAGCAACAACGACATCTGTATGCAAAATAATACCCTGGAATACAGTAATCGGTTTTGTTTCTAAATATAAATAAATAAATAAATAATTGAATTAAAAAATTAAAATGAAAGACTTTCTTCCTGAAAGTTTGGGCCAAAAATGTGGCTGTGCATTATACATGGCAAAATACCGTCGCTATCAATGACTATTTATTAGAGAACATGCATTTTAAACTATTGTTTGACGACCGAGGCAGAAATACTCAACTCTGATTCTGCCTAAATTGTGGTAACATATACATAACAGAAGTCACCGTTCCCACCACTTGAAGTGTCAGTTCGGTGACATTAAGCACATTCACATGCTGTGCAGCCTCCACCTCCCGCCGCCCCCACCTCCAGACCTTTTCATCTTCTGCCATTGGTTTTCAACAATTACTGACATAACTCATTATTCTGCTAACATTCTTATGTAGGTTGTAGTGGAGGGTACGGGATGGAGAGTGTAGCCCTGGGTTCAATTAAGATTCCCTCACACTCCATTTAAACTTCGGTAATTCACTTAAAACCCTCACGTGTCAGTTCTTCCATGGTGATGGGACCAACACATGGAGACCACGTAGGGTTGTGGTTAATGTTGGAAGAGATCACCGAGGGAAAAGCGCGTTGCAACCTTCATGCAAAGGCCCCCACAAACATTAGACTCTCAGGCGGGTGGATAGATCCTTAAAAGAAAGTTCCTAGCTCTGCTGCTGGCACAAAGTAAGAACTTAAAAAAAAAAAAAAGTTCTAAATGAGCCGAGAAGCTCAAGTTGTTGGGTCATACTGCCCCCTGGTGGTAGCCCAGAAACGTGTTGCGGTTCTCCAGGGTGCCCTTGGGGCCGATTGAGGAAGATCAGGCACCGCCCGGGAAAGAGAGGGAAACCCAAGGTTCCGGCTCCCAGAGGCTTTTCCCTCTCACCTGACATTCTCCGTTCTGGAAGGGCCAGTCTTCTTTCTGCATTCTTAAATTTCTCTTTTGCTCGCTCATCCTGTTCCACTTCCCCATCCATGGCTCATCCGAACCCTTAATCTCCCTCAGACCTGCTCAAACCCTGCTGCTCCAGAAAGCCACCCTGGGGCACACCAGCCAGCTCTCTCTCCCCCTTTTTAACGGCTATAGAACTCACAGTCTGTACTTGATAATATGCTGTATACTGTTCTCTCCAATCTTTGGTTCCTTTATATAATTTCCTGGTTTTCTTAATGCTTCCCCTAGGCTCCAGAGCATGAACTGAGATCATGGACGGGACTCCTTAAAAGCTGTATGTTTTTGAGTGCCTAATATGGACCAGGTACAGCACTGGGTACTCTCACAAACATGCCTCCAATCCACATGACAATTCTACTGCCACTCTACTGCAAATGGAATATTATTTCAATGTATAGATGACAAAACCGAGCCTCTGGAAGGTTAAACAAATTGCCCAAAGTCACACAGCTAGTAAGTGGTAGGGAACGTGTGGTAAAGAAGGCCCTAGTGGCAGAGAATGCCTTAGAGGGTTAAGTGGCGGGTCTGATTGGTGATGTCTGCCAAGAGTGAAAAGGGATGGGTCAGTGGCGGTGCACAAGCCTTGCATTTGCCTTCCTTCCATTACCTCGTGCTGGAGGGGTCTGCAGGAGGAAACTCCATCTTATTCTGACATGGTTTTAAGAAAGCACGATGTGCGGAATAAGCATGGGCTTTAAAGGCTGACTGACCTGTATCAATACGCAGCTCCATCAGGGTGATAATTATGTTGTAGCTATGTAGGAGCGCGCCAGCCAACTCCGAGGAGATATTTAGGCGTGAAGTGCCAGGATGCCCACAACGAACTCAAATGGTTTAAGAAAAGGTGTGTGTATGTGGATATGTCTGTATAGAGAGTTAAAGCCAATATGGCAAAATGCTAACAATTCAATGTAAGGAAAGGGCATTCAGTCTGCATTGGATTACTCATAACTTTTCTAAAGATTTGGAATATCTCAAAATAAAAAGTTGAGAATAAAACATATATATATTCTATTTAGCAAATTTTATTTTTAAAGGCTTTATTTATTTACATTTTTGGGGGAGAAAGGAAGGGAGGGAGAAAGAGAGGAAGAGAAACATCAACATGCAAGAGATATAGTGATTGGTTGTCTCCCACACACCCCAAACTGGGGACCTGGCCCGCAACCCAGGCATGTGCCTTGACTGGGAATCGAACCTGCGACCCTTAGGTTCAGAGGCCAGGGCTCAATCCACTGAGCCACACCAGCCAGGGGCTAGGTAGCAAATTTTAAAGTTATAATGAAGGTATAATAAAATAAATACACTAATAAATTCCACGTGACTAATTGGCACAGCCATTTTAGAAAACAATTCTGCAACATATATCTGTGTACTTCTGGGAATCTGCCTTAATAATGAAAAGAAGGAAAAATATGGGGAAAACATTCACTGCAGTGTTTTTTGCAATGGCAAATATTGAAGAACAACAACAACAACAAAAACCCCAAGTGTCTAGCCTTGAGAAATAACTAAGTAAGTATGTCAGCCCTGACTGGTGTGGCTCAGTGAGTTGGGCATCCTCCCGCAAACTGAAAGGTCATTGGTTTGATTCTTGGTGAGGGCACAGGCCTGGGCTGTCAGGCCAGGTCCCAGGTCCCTAGTTGGGAGCATGCAAGAGATAACTAATCGATGCTTCTCTCCTCTTTCTCCCTCCCTTCCCCTCTCACTAAAAATAAATAAATAAAATCTTGTAAAAAATAAGTTATGTCAACTTGGTGGGCTATAATGCAGTCATTAAAAGTAAAAATTGTGCCCTGGCCAGATGGCCTGGGGTTGGAGCATTATCCCCTAGGTATGGGAGGCAACCGATCGATGAATCTCTCTCACATTGATGTTTCTCTCTCTCTCTCTTTCTCTCTCTTCCTTTCCCTAAAATCAATTTTAAAAAATATCCTTGGGTGAGGATTTTTTAAAAAGCAGGATACGGAATTATTGTAACAAAAAAAAATTGGAAGGAAGAAATTAATCTCCTTCACACAAGGCTAGATGGAAGTTCAGTCTGAGATGATATCACAAAGCTCTAATTCTGAGAAAATCCACCTATTACTTTGAACCTTTTTAAAAAGAGAGAGACAGAGGGAGAGAATACATTGTTCTAAATGAAGAAACAGAAAAAAAGCCTTTGAATTAGGTCTGACTGCCTACAGATTAATGAGCAGGAAACCAACTCATTAATCATGAACTCCTAGAGCAGGAATAATCCATCTTAATTAATTACTTAAAAATGAATTTATTTGAGCAATAGAAATGATGGATCACTAAACATTCATTACAGAACACTCAGTGTGTGTCCACTTTTGGGGATGGAGAAGAAGCAACGAGGATGAAGAGGCTGGGAAGCAAATTGTCTCCAGTGATGAATAATGATGTATCTACGTCAGGCAGGATGGGGCACAGTCCCATCTCACAGAGCACACAGAGACAGTCCTCTCTAAGGAACGAGGGCCCTTCTCTGCACTTTAGGGTTCTGTTTTCCACTCTCCACCTCCTGCTCTTCAAAGGAACAGGGAAAGAAATAATGACCAAAAATATGGAGCAACTGTTTCTCAGAAGCCCGGTTTTAATTTATGCCACCAGCAGGACTTGAAGCAACTAGAATCACCAGCCTCGGGACAAATAAGGCAGACGCTTCTCTACTCTTCAAAAGAAAACTAGCTCGATGACCACATGCCGGATTAGCAGAGAGTCCGGTACGTACCCGTTTCTCCCCTTGAGTTGTCCAACACCCCCAGTTTTACCCCAACCAAAGAGGCCAGTATTGTTTTGAGGATAGAGAACTGAAGACACATTTCCATCCACCAGAGTACCTGTTTCTGGAAGCTGCCGCCGCCTCTGTCACTGCCACACGAATGGCTAATGAGTACCTTCCATGCACAGTCCGCCACATTCCCGCCCCTCCCTGCTTCAGGGAGCTTGCTGCTCTGAATCTCTGTGATGCTCCACGATGGGCTCCCAAGGTCACTCTCACGCGCTGACATGTGTGCCCCCAAATTTATGTATTGACATCCTAATCCCCAGTACACCTCAGACTGTGACTGTATGTGGGGGTAGGGTCTCTAACGAGGTAATCAAGGTTAAACAGGGACACTGCAGTGGGCCCTCATCCAGCCAACTGTTCTCCCTGTAAGAGGAGATAAGGAAGGACCCAGGCATTCGCAGAGGAAAGGCCCTGTGAAGACGCAGGGAGGAGACACCCATCTATAAACCAGAGAGAGAAGCTTCAGAAGAATCCACTCTGCCAACACCTGGATCTTATACTTCTAGCCTCTAGAACTGTAAGAAAATAAATTTCTGTTGTGCAATCCATCTGGTGTCTAGTATGTGTGATGGGAACCCTAGCAAATGAATACAGAGTCCACTTTACTCTTTAATGTATATATTCAACTCCCTCTGAGAACGGCTCTGAATTTCCCTTCACTACATCCCATAAGTTTTTGGTGTGTTGTATTTTCTTTTTCATTCACCTCAAAGTACTTTCTAATTTCCCTTGCAACTTATTTTTTTATTTACTTAGGAATGTGTTAATTTCTACATACTTGTAAATTTTTCAAATTTCCTTCTGCTACTCATTTCTGCTCATTCCATTGTGATTGGGGAAAACACTTTGTATGACTTCAAGTTTTAAAAATTTATTGAGACTTGTTTCGTGGCCTAACATTTGACTTATCTTAGGTGCACACATTTTTATAACTGTTATATCTTCTTGAAGAATTAAACTCTTTATCACTATATAATCTCCTTCTCTGTCTCAACAATTTTCCTTAAAATCTGTTTTGTCTGCTATTAGTATGGCTAATCCAGCTCTCTTTTGGTTACTGTTTGCATGGAATGTCTTGCCCCCATCCTTTTACTTTCCACCTGTGTCTCTGAATCTAAAGTGAATCTCTTGTAGACAGAATATAATTGAATCATATTTTTAAAATCCATTATCACACTCTCTGCCCTTTAATTGGAATGTTCAGTCCATTAACATTTAATGTAGTTGATCCTAATAAGGTTTACACCTGCTATTTTGCTATTTGTTTTTAATGTCTTATGTTTTTTCTGTTCCTCCATTTTTCCATCACTGTCATCTTTTGTGTTTATTATGTATGTTCTACATGTACCATTTTTAACTCCCTTACCTTTTTTTACTATATATTTTTTAGTTAATTTCTTAATCATTGTCCTCAGACTGTGGACAAATATAATCGAAATACAATGAACATCTTAAGTAATAAAAATCTAGTTCTCATTAATGCCAACTAATTTCACTATTATACAAAACTTTTGCTCCCACACACTTCTGTTCCCTTTCCCCTTCTTCATACTATTATTTTTTTCATACTATTATTGTCATACAGATTACATCTTAATATGTTGTGTGCCCACCAATGCAAATTCATTATTATTGGTTTATGTAGTTATCTTTTAAACAAGATAAGAGAAAATCAAGAGTTACAAAACATACTTTTATACTGTCTTTTACATTTTCCTATGGAATTACCTTTAATGGTATTCTTTATTTAATGTGGCTTGAAATTACTGTCCAGTGTTATTTCAGTCTAAAGGACTTCCTTTGGCATTTCTTGTAAGGCAGGACTACTACTAATGAACATTTTAGTTTCTATTTAAGAATGTTCCAATTTTCCCTTTCCCTATTTGGAGAATTGTTTTGCTATATAAAAGTCTTGGTTGAAAGAGTTTTTCTTTCAACACTTAGAATATGTCCTCCCACTGCACTGCCTTCTGGTTCCTGATAAAAAATCAGCAGTTCATCATCTCAATGAGATGCCACTGTAGATGATCAGTTGTTTCTGTCTGGGCTGCTTTCAAGATTCTATTTCTCCTTGGCTTATAAAGGTTTAATTATAATGTGACTCAGTGAAAATGTCTTTGAGTTTATGCTACTTAGACTTTGTTAAGTTTCTTGAATGTGCAAGTTAATATTTTAAATTAAATTTGACAAGCTTTTGGCCCTCATGTCTTAAATATTCTTCCTATCCCTTTCTCTCTTCTCCTTTTGGGACTCCAGAAGGTCTCTCAATCTCTTTTCATTTATCTTCACTTTTTTCTTTCTGTTCTTCAGACTTGATAATTTCAACTGACCTATCTTCAAGTTCACTAAGTCTTTCTTCTGCCTCATCAACACTGCTTTTAAACCACTCTGGTGACTTTTTCATTTATTATTATATTTGCAAATCCAAAATTTCTTTTTGCTTCCATTTGTATCTCTGTATTGATATTCACTGTTTGGTGAGACATCACTCATAATTTCCATTAGTTCTTTAAACATAGTTTCCTTTATTTCTTTGAACATATTTTATTTTATTTAAGATTTCATTTAGTTATTTTTAGACAGAAGGGAAGGGATGGAGAAAGAGAGGGAGGGAAACATCACTGTGTGGTTGCCTCTTGTGCTCCCTCAATGGGAACCTGGACCACAACCCAGGCATGTGCTCTGACTGGGAATCGAGCCAGCGACCCTTTAGTTTGCAGGCTGGTGCTCAGTCCACTGAGCCACAGCAGCCAGGGCTCTTTTAACATATTTTAATTAGCTGATTTAAACTCTTTGTCTAATAAGTTTAGCACCTGGGCTTCCTTAGAGACAGATTATATTGACTACTTTTTTCCCCTAGTTTCTCTGCATGTCTTAAAATTTTTGTTGAAAACTGGGCATTTTGAATATTCTAATGTGGCAACTCTGGAAATCAATTCCTTCCCCTCTCCCTAGAGTGTGTTGTTGCCGCTTGTTGTAGTTTTTGCTGTTTGCTTGTTTAGAGACTCTTCTGAGCTAATGTTGTAAAGTCAGTATTCTTTGTCATATATGGCCACTTAAGTCTTCTCTGTTAGCCTAGGGGTCAGATAGTGGTTGATCACAGATTTTCTTAAGTGCCTGGAACAAAAAAAAAAAAAAAACCCTCCCAGTTTTAGTAGATGGGCTCTGTGTATTTTGGCATATGCCTTCAATACCCAGGCAAGCAGTTTTCAGCTTTGCCTTAGTCTTTACCTCCTGCTTGTGCAGAATCTGAAGATCAACCAGAAGTGAGCGTAGGGAATTTCACAGGTATTTGAGCACGCACGTAGCCCTAGGCATGTGTGTAACTTTCTAGTCTCCCAGAAATATGTTTCAGAGTTTTTCCAAGCCCTTATTCCCCAAAGAATCTCAAAACCCAGACTTCTTCCCCACACTTTTGATGAGTCTATTATTTGCCTCAAAGGTTGTCCATTACTTCAGGCAACAGCAACAAAAACGTTTGCCTGTAAATGTTTTCATCAAATACTCCCTGGATAGTTACCTCAGTAGTAGAGAGTTCCAAGTTATACAAGATAAAGACAAACAATTTGAGCCATTCCTTTAGCGCAGAGGTTTTCAGCTGTTGCAGGAACACCGGTGTGCCACAAGAATTTTTTAAACTTGTGGTACCTGACTATTTAGTCAGGGGCACTGACCTCTTTTGCCTTAGATTGTCAATCTAAAAAAATGACAACAGCCAACACAATAGCCATCTGGTGTGAATAAATTTAAATTATACCATTTTTGACAGAACAGCAAAAATATATATTTTTGTGTGTGCTGCAGAATTTTAGTAATTAGTTTATGTGTGCCATGAGATAGAAAAAGTTGAAAATTGCTGCTTTAGGGAGTCATCAGAGAGTTCAAAATAAATGGTTCCTTGAAATGGGGTTCATTCTGCTCTCTCTGTTACAGGTACCAATACTGGGGATGCAGCTATTTTATTCAAGGCCACACCCAATTTTGGGCAGGGAGGTGGGGTGAGGGCAAGTTAAAATACCACAAAGCTTGCTGTTCTTACTCAGATTCAGCTTGCTTTTCTTGAAAGCATTCCCCTGGTTGTTGCAGGCTTTTGGTTAGTTGAAAGTGTTCTGAAAAGGTTGATTCGGAAAGTTTTTGCCACCTTTTTTTGTTGCTATTATGAAAGAATGGAATTTGGAGGGAGTTCCACGTGGAATTTGATGCCATTTTGCTGACACCACTTCAATACAACTTATTACTGGCAATGTTAACCTTGATCATTAGCTACGGTGGTGTCTGCCAGGCTTCTCCATGGCCATGTTAGAATTTTTCCCTGTCCATTGGCTATTCTAGAGGTTGGCAAACTGTGGCTACAAGGCCAAATCTAGCTCACTGCATTTTCCTGCAAATACAGTTTTTAGTGGTACACAGCCACTCTCATTTGTCTGCATATTTCCTTGGGCTGCTCTCATACTACAACAGCAGGAGTGATTTGTCATAGAAGAGACTGTGTAGCTCAGAGACTAATACAGCTCCTGTTTGGCTCTTTGCTGACTCCTGCCCTAGCCATCAGAAGCATATCACTAAATCTAGCCCACCCCTAAGAGGAGAGGAATTTAGCTTCACATTGTGGAGGGAGGAGAACCAAAGCATTTTTGGACCTATGTTAAAAACAAGATGATTAGCAAATATTTTGGGGTTTACACTTTGATACTATGCAAATATCCTATTTCTCCTTAAAGTTTTGCTCACTAATATTA
This sequence comes from Anoura caudifer, assembly GCA_004027475.1. NCBI lineage: Eukaryota > Metazoa > Chordata > Mammalia > Chiroptera > Phyllostomidae > Anoura > Anoura caudifer. The sequence continues at coordinate 217,880 of PVKU01001671.1, read as the reverse complement.
GCTCAGCAGTAGATCTTGCCTTCAGAAGATATTACTGTGGTGTATTAATGGTGATTTTCCATTTCTCTCATCCCTTTTACATGTATTAATTGGAATTCTTCTGTAAGTGAGATTTGTTCCTTCTTCCTCATTTATTTATCCAATCTTTTAATCATGTTAGTGTGGGCTCATAGATATTTATTTTATTCTTTGGGTCATAATCCATTACTGTCATAATTTACTTTGTTGCTCAAATTGCTCCAGCTTTGGCTATTGGAAATCTTTCAGGTTGGCCTGGATATCCTTTAAACATGCCTTATCTTTTTTAAAGATTTATTTGTTTTTTGAGCATTTCCTTTCTTTCTGGAACTACTAAATAGTCTGCACACATCTTCTACTATCCCAGCCTCAGCCTTTGAACTTTATGATTTTAAAGAGGATTTTGAACAATATTCTAAACTGAGAGGGGTCCATAACACCGGAGTTGGTGAAACAGAGAATACGATAGAAGCTGTTGAATCAAAAGCCCAGATTTTTTGACCTTGGGCAAATCCCTGACCTCTCAACATTTTTTCTCATCAGCAGAATAAAAATACTAATGGCCACCTCACAAGATTCTTATGAAAATGTTATTTGAACTAGGAAGGCAGATGTAGATGAGTTTCCTTTTGCTGCTGTCCTTAGGAAGCCACGTGAAGGACTCCTTTGCTGTTCCAAGCACACTGCTTCCTGCAAGGCCCCGCCTCACCCAAACACATTCCTAGTCCTCCAGAGGGCAGGGACCTTGCCTTATATCTCTGTGACTCTCTTACCTCCCTTATTGCATGGCAACCTTTCACATAGTCTTTAATCAGCGTTGGGTGTGGATTTTAATACACACATATTCTGCATTTTAATATACACGTGTTCTGCACACTGCTAGTCGGCATGCTACTGGCAAACATCATCATTACAATTCATTTGGTGGTTTCTATAAAATTTATTAGGGCTTCATTCGTAGTTTAGTGATATTTGACTTGCTACTTCAATAGGCATTAGCTCTGTGGGAGGATAAACTGAACCAGACATGGTATTGGACCTCGCAGTATAGTCAGAAGGAGAGAGCTCTGTACAAATAACCAGCCACAGATTACCAAGGACCTTAAATGTCAGACATCACATGGACTTTGTTCAGCAGGCAGTGGGGTAGCCAGTGAAGGCTTCTGAGGAAGCAGGTGATATAATCTATATAGAGAAAGTAGAAGGCTGACATGCATGAGCCTGGAGACATGAAGAGGGTAGCAATTAGAAGGCTTTTGGAATGGCTCAAGTGAGCAATAATATACCTCAGTGACAGTAAGAATGGAAAGAAGTGGACAAAAACCTTGCCCAGAAAAAGTAAACAGTTCAACCAGTACACGGTAAATCAGGAATCAGAGAACCTTAGAAGGTGACCTTTGAGATCATCTGGGGCAACTCATATTTCGGAAGGAGACGAGGACAGAAGACACTGTCACTTGCCTGAGCTCACACTGTCGGCTACTGTCTGTATTGTTCAGGGTGACTCTAGGCTAGGCAGCAGTAACAGTCGAACCAAACCCCAATCTCCAGGGCCTAACCCATATACTTTTATTTCCTACTCACAAAAAGTCCTCTGCAGGCTGGGAGACTCCTTGGGCAGACCATTCCTAATGATGACTCAGGAATCCAGTCTGCTTCTATACTGTGGGTTCTGCCAACTCAACTCCTACCTTTCAAGAAGATAGTGCGGAGAGTATGTATCACTCTTCCCAAAGCCACGTGACCAGATGAGTCACATACCCCAGCCTAATACAAGTGAGGCTGGGAAATGTAGAAGGAAGAGAGTGGGCAGGCGATAGTTATGTACTATTTGGTAAGCATTATACTTCGTCACAGTCATAGAACTAAAAATGTCCTGATTCCCAGAATCCAGTCCTTTTTCCTACGCTTACAGGAAATGGAACCCACTTTGTGGATCTGTGAACACCTCAGTGTACCCTGTGTTCTGAATATCTTCCTGCTACTGCAGACTTAGCAAGAGAACTAAAGCCAGATTTTCAGTCTTAGGAGAAACAACCCCATTCAGAAATTGTAAGTAGGCAGCTTGACATAAGCTGAGGATCTTTCAAACAACTCCAAATGACATATCACCCTATGGCAATTATTTGTATAATCTAAAAACAACTGCAGAAATACCTGCATAGTACACATCAACTCAGACACATACACACCCCTGCTCTGTGGCTTGTGAGTCACAGAAGTAGATGCAGGCCATGGGGTTAAAGAGCAAAAGACAGCCCCGTAGCACAGGGTGGTAGGGCTGATGTGGAGGACTGAAGTCAATGACTCTCTGAGTCCTGTCTGCCTGCCATGTTCCCAACCTCCTGCCAAGATAGGCAGTTCTTTACCATTAAGAGCCATATTCAATAGCATGGGACTTGTCCCCCTGGCCACAAATGACCAGAGCAGAGGAAGATGCTTGAATAAGAGCAGCTGATTTCTAATAATGCATGTGGTTTATGAGGTGGTATGGCATGAGATGACTGGTAATTAACCAGGCCGATCAAAAAAATAGATCAGAGTTTTGGAGAGAATTTGTCAGTTGACAGTGGGCACAGGAGGTGAAGGGCAACAAAGGGAGAAAAAATAGCATATTATTGAAATTATAGAAAATGGAGTTAGCAAAAGCATGAGAGTTGCTTTTGATAGAATAGGAAGTAAGTGGTGGGTAGTGCCAGACCATACAGGAGCTGTGAAAGCAAAATATTACTAAGTTGGCAAAATGCCTGAGTATCAGAAAGCAGAAAATTCCTGCCACGAGGCGGGCAATGAGATATTTTAGTCCCTGGAGCCGTGCTGATCAGATTCCAGACTCTATGTAAGTTCGAGTAAGTCCAGCCATATGGCTATTTCTGAACATCTAGCCATGTGGCTGAGATTTCTATCTTCCTTAACTTTTTTTAAAGTAGAAGAGTTTTTTTAAAAAAAGATTTTGTTTATTTTTTAGAGAGAAGGAAGGGATGGAGAAAGAGAAGGAGAGAAACATGGATGTCAGTTGCCTTTTGCACACCCCGAACTGCAGACCCGGCCCACAACCCAGGCACGTGCCCCAGTTAGGAATCAGACCCACAACCTTCGGGTTTGCAGGCTGGTGCTCAATCCACTGAGCCACACCATCTAGGGCTGTCTTCCTCAGTTTTACAAGGTTGCTTATAATAACCCCCGTTACTTCTGATGGCCTGAGTAAATCTCTGTCCTTTGCAACCACAAGACCCCAACAGGCCATGAAAAGAAATTAAGTTCTAATGAATGCTACAGCATGGATGACACTTGAAAACATTATGCTATATAAAATGAGCCAGACACAGAAGAACAATTGTATGATTCCATTTATATAAGGTACCTAGAATTGTCAAAATCAAACAGACAGAATGTAGGATAGAAGTTACCAGGGGCTAGGGGACAGGGGCATTATTAATGTATGAAGAACTTCTGTTTGGGGTGACAAAGAAGTTTTAGCAATAAATAGTGGTGATGATTACGCAGCATTGTGAATGTGCTTAATGCAAATGAATTGTATGCTTTAAAATGGTTAAAATAGTAAAAATCATGTTATATATATTTTACCACACACCCAAAGGCCCTGTTAGGGATGCAGCATGATGAAAAGAACACCAGCTTGGAGTCAGAGAAGCTGGGTTCAAGACCCAGCTCTGTCACTTTGTAGCTGCGTCACTCTAGGCAAGTTACCCAGCCTCTCGGTGTCTCCAGTTTATTCATTTGGAAATTGGAGATAATAAAACCCTAGGGTTGTTGTGAGGAACAAAGACAAAGCACATTGACTCGTTACATAAATATCTTTTGAAAATGAGTCTCATGACACTTGCTATGTGTATGTGGAAGAGGAGACATTAGGCCTCTGAGCTCTCATTTTGGGAGAGTAGAGGCTTCTCCTTTGCCTGTGTGCTGAGGGCACGCGTGTGAATGTCTGCCTTCAGAGTCCCCAGACTCCCCTGAATGCTTCTCTTCTCCACTTCATCCAGTCATTCCCTCGCCTGCCCTTGCTGGGCCCCTAATGCTCTGGTGCCCTCTTCTCCTCTAAGTCCCCCTGGAGACCGCCCCTTAGAAGAGATTCTTTCCTCATTCAAACTGGAGTCCCCTTGATCCCCTTCTCAGAGCGGTATCTGTGGTTAGGCAGTTCTCTCACCAGGGAGGGAAAAGCTTGATTTATATAAGTCTGCTAAGTTGAACTGAAGGTCCTTTTATGCATTGGCCGGCAGGTGCAGGAAACGGGGCTAAGGAAGCCCTCTAATCTCTTTCTATGTCCCACAGCCAGGCAGTTCATAATATTGGAATATTTGCTGACTGGAATCCTTTCTCCGGACGTCAGCAAAAGGCAGGGGGTTGACCAAATGGTTTCTCAAACTAAATTTCATTCGGACATTTTGTGAAGTCTAAAAAGTAGGCACCCACTCTAGGAAGGCTGGTAGCTGTCCGTGGTCCTGAAATGTGACTGAGCCAGCACACCTTCCTGTGTTCCCTAATTCTGGAGCTCTGGCAAGTGCAGTTCAGCCTAACTTTGGATTTGGGAGACCTGAGTGCAGAGAGAATTCTGGGAAGGCTAAAAGCATAGAAAGAGAGAGAGAGAGAAGCACACACATACACAGAGCTTTCTGGATGAGCTTAATAATGCTAAGGCCAAAGCATAGAAACTTTTGTTTCGATTTTATTTTTAATAGGAATGGTCACCAAGAAACCCCAAATGCCCTAAGAAAAAATATGAAACAAATAAAAGAGGAGGAAGGTCTATGCATCAAATAACACAATGCAAACTTGTGAGCAAAACTACCACCACATAGATTGATGTGTCACCATCAAACGAGCCGTAGAAAAGGACTCATAACTCTTTATTTTTGTCTTCTGTGTAGACAGAAACAGTTTGATTTTTATGGAAAAAGGACAAATAGGAGCATGACTTAGCTTGATGTCATGTTTTTTCATGTGTCTTAAAAAAATCCTGCCTATGTTCATGGCAGAATTACAATTGCCAAGATTTGGAAGCAGCCCAAGTGTTCATCAGTAGATGAGTGGATAAAACAACTATGGGACATTTTGGAATGTTCCATACACAATGGAATACACAATGAAATACCCCTCAGCTGTCAAAAAAAGAAAAGAAAAAATTTTACCCTTTGTGACAGTATGGATGGATGTGGAGAACATTGTGCTAAGTGAAATAAGCCAGTCAGAGAAAGACAAATACCATACAATTTCACTTATATGTGGAATCTAATGAACAAACTGAACTACAGAGACAGACTCACAGGCAGAGAGCAGGATGACCGCTATGGGGGACAGGTTTGGAGTGGAGGGATTGAGCAAAAAAGAGAAAGGACTCAGACATGGACAGTAGTGTGGTGACTGTGGGGGTGGGAGGGGGTGGGTGGAGGTGGAAGAGGATATAAGGGGGATAAATGGGAATGGAAAAATACAATTAAAAATTATAATTAAAAAATAAAAATAAAAACATCCCCCTTCTCCAGAAAGTCTTGGGCGTGAGCCTCCCCTACCCCCACCTTAATGATATGCCCATGCAAGCATCTTTTAGTGGAGGCTAAAGAAACTTGGCTGAAAAAAATAAGTAATCTAAAACTGAGTATTTAGCATAGATGGTGAGCAATTACATACATGCCACCTTATGATGGTCCTTAAGTTAGGACCTCAAGTTAAACATAACTCTTCAAGTAATCGGAAGCCAGCTTAGGGGTGGTGACCATCTCTCAGGCCTTCTCTCACGAAAACAACATCAAACATCCAGTAGCTGTTTAATAAATGTTGGCTGGTTAATTAAGGCAAAGTAGAGATAAAGTCTAGATTTCACTCAGGTAATGTATTTTCTTTTTAAAAAAAATTAGGGTGCCTGCCTATTAGGGAAAAATTAGAAATACACAAAGTCCAACAAGAAATTGATTTAACAAATTATGGCACATCCATACAACTGAACACTACACTAAATTATAAAAGTAAGTAAATATATCCATATTATTGATGTGGCAAAAGGCTACAATTTATGGAGTAAAAAAAGAAAGTCCAAAAGCAGGATATAAAATGCATATGAACTTACATTTGTAAAAAAAAAAAAAAACCTAATCTGAGAAAGTGACACTTTTTATCACTTCTATTTTCAGTACGGTCCTCCTAGCAGCTGGCATGTAGCTAGGGTTCAGTAAGTGCTCCCTGACTACAATAACACCAAAGACTTGGAGTAGCACTTAAAATGCTCCCAACAGAGTGTGAGTTCTGACCTTATTCTGTTACTCCAGAGCAAGCAGGATTTTCCTGTTGTTGGAAGGAAGGAAGGAAGGGAGGACTTCACAACTAGCCAAAGTTGAGAGAGTGTTAAATGTCATTGTGTCAATTCCAGATTTGGGTAATACTTTCTTTTTTTCCTTATTTTACCAATTTACCTATCTACCTATATATTAATACATTTTCCTAATTTTTCAGTTTGCAAATTTCAAACCCAGAGAGAAGTTGTAAGATAAAGATAATAAACATCTGTATTCACTGTTAATTTTTTGCCCCAGTTGCTTGATCTCCCCCCTCTCTTTGTGTGTATACTGTTTTTGCCAAAACATCTGAGAGTAAGTTATATAAATCATGATACTGCAATACTAAATACTTTGGCGTGTATCTCCAAAGAATATTTACCTGTTTATATACATGTATAAATCATATATATACACATATATTTTTTTTCAAAGAACTATTTCTTACTTTGAAATAGTTTAAAACTCACAAGAAGCTGCAAAAATACTACAGAAAGTTTCCAGGTATCATTCACTCACTCAGGTATCATGACAACATCTTATATAACCATATTACATTATCAAATGACACTAATACAACAAACAAATTCAACTACAGACCTTATTTGAATTTGTATGGTACTAGGTTTCTCTCTCTCTGGCTTTCTCTCTTGGTCTATGAATTTTTATAACATGTATAGATTTGAGTAACAGAATTTTCCATTTTCCCTACACAAAAACATCCTCATGTTGTCCCTTTATAGTCACATCCTCTCTACAACCCTAACCCATTAATCACTGATATGTCCTCTTATCACTAGAATTTTGTCACTTCTAGGATGTTACACAAATGGAGTCACATAATACATAACATCCTGAGATTAGTTTTTTTCACTCAGTAGAATGCCCTTGCAATTCATCCAAGTTGTTGCAAATTATTCATCAATAGTTCATTGTTTTTAATACTGGATGTATCACAATTTGCTTATCCATTCACTTGCTGAAGGTTATTTCCTGGTGGGTTCTTTTTTTTTTTTTTTTTGCCAATTATAAAAAGAGGTGCTATGAACATTCATGTACAGATTCTTGTGTAAACATAGATTTTAATTTTTCTAGACTAAATACTGAGGAGTGAGATGCTGGGTCAGACAGTAAATGTATGTTTAATGTTATAAGAAACTGCCAAAGTGTTTTCCAGAGTGGCTGTACCATTTTACAATCCCACCAGCAATAAATAAGAGACCCAGATGCTCTGAATCCTTGTAGGCACTTGGTATCATCAGTATTTTGTTTTAACCCCTCTAGTAGGTACACAGTGCATATAATTTTACTTTTAATTTGTATTTCCCTAAAGGTTGATGATGTCAAATGTATTTTCATATGCTTATTTGACATCTGTATATCCTCCTTGGTAAAATATCTATTCAATTCTTTTGCCAATTTTCAAATTGGAATATTCGTTTTCTTACTGCTGTGCTTAGAAGTCTTTATATATTTTGGATGCAAATCCTTTGTTGGATATGCAATTTGCAAACATTTTCTCCCAGTATGTAGTTTGTCTTTTCATCTTCTCAACAGTCTTTTTTTTTTTAAGATTTTATTTATTTATTTTTAGAGAAAAGGGAAGGGAGGGAGAGAAACATCAATTTGTGGTTGCCTCTCACAGGCCCCCTACTGGGGCCCTGGCCCGCAACCCAGGCATGCACCCTGACTGGGAATCAAACTGGCGACCCTTTGTTTATCAGGCTGGTGCTCAGTCCACCAAGACACACCAGCCAAGGCTCATCTTCTCAACAGTCATGTGCAGAGGAAAAGATTTAAAATTTTTTGATGAAGTCAAATTTACTAATTTATTTTATGGATTGCATCTTTGGTGTCATACATACCAAATACTTTTCTTAAGTGGCTGTCTAGGAAATAATTTTTGACCATTTTTTTTCACCTCACATGTGTTTAATAGCATTGTAGATGCTGACAGAGATACATAGATGTAGGAAAAACTGTGACCAAGGAGCTTCCAGTTCAGTTTAGAGAAGCACACACATAATTACAGCAGAAAACGGTAAGTAACTCTAAGCCATTTAGGGCTATGGGTCGGAGGAGAAGAGCTCACGGGAGGGAAGGATCACTTTACATTGGAAAGAGTAGGGGAGGCTTCACAAAAGAAGGGGTATCTGAACCTTAACCATCTCAACAGTTGAAGTAGGGGCAGAGGAGAAAATTCCAGGAAGAAATAATTGCAAGAGCAAAGGAACAGGGATGGGAGAGAAAAGTGAAGATCAAGAAGTGGGCTGGAGAGGAGAGGCTAGATAATTCACTTTTGGATATAAAGTATTTGGACATCAGTGAGCATTCACGAAGCGATATCCAACAGACAGCTGGATATGTGAGTTCGGAGTTGGAAATTGGGAAAAGAGTTTGGGGAACAACATGCACAGGTCAGGCCGTGTGTTATACATGTACACCTCATGGCAATGCATGCTCTCCTTCAGAGCACTCGTCAAAATCACAATTAACAATGAACTGTGTAATTAGCGGTTTGACCTCTCACTGTCCTCCCAGAATGCCAGACTCATGGAGGCAGAGTCCACATCTGCCTTATTCCTAGCACCTAATCCAGTGCCTTGCTCTCAGTGAATATTAATATTGAATAGATAAAATAAGAAGGTGATACTTCTAATAGCTATCATTTATTGAGCATGCACATGGCAGGCACTGTGATACTCCCTCTTTGCATACATACGTAATCTTATTTAAACGTCACAGAATCTCCTGAGAGGTATGTCAGGGGTTCTCAAATGTGGGTTCAACAGTGCTGGGATAAGGCCTGAGAATCTGAATTTAAGTTCCCAGGTGCTTCTAATGAGCAGTCAGGATGAAAACCACTCAGGTGGATGGTTTTATTGAAAGTTTACAGATGAAGAAACTGAGGTTCAGAAAACAACAGTGATTCACTGAAATTCCCATGGCGAGGAAGAACCATGAGGCAAAGCTGGATCTCTTAGGAACAGGACTTTACCACAAAGCCTCCCTCACTCTGGGAGATCTAATAACTAAAAAAAAAAAAAGAGTTTATGAAGGAAGAGCAGAAGGCTGAAAACTGAGTTCTTAAAGCAAAGGAGAGTGGTGAACACTGCCCAGTGCCACAGAGTGGCCACAGAGGATGTGGTCCGAGGGAGAACCTGGTAATGATGCACTAATGTGTCTGGAGTGCCTGAGTAAATGTCAGAGGAAGGCAAAGACAGGGCAATCCCTCAGGAAACGTGGCCAGCTGGAAGACCTTGTGGTTTGAGGCTTCGCCAAGATCACTCCTCTGTAGCGCAGCTTTGTCTAAAATTATTAAAGCCAAACATCTTGGGCCTGTGGGGTGGGTTGCCAAGAAAGGGGAGGTAGAAGTTTCATGAGGGAATCTTATTTGGGAATGTCAAATAAGCTATTCAGAAAATGCAAACTGCAGCCCACTCTGGGCTGTCCAGGTTGTCCACTACCCTCTATTGGATCATTTGAGTCTTTTGTATTCTTTCTTCTGTTCTCTGTGCTCTGCCTTTGCAGTCCTGCTTCTGTTGGTGGATGGAAAGAGAAAGAAAGGTGGAACTCCAATCAGGGCACTTTGTCAACTTTTAGTAGTCCTGAATAACGTCATTGAAGTGAGATTGGAACTATGGCCAGAAGTAAGATCTTCTAATTATCTGTGGTTGTTTCCACAGGGCAGTGGGACAACAACTGCAAGCCACAATCACGCTGGCCCCTGGAACCACAATCAGTGAAGGGTGGCTGTATTCTCTCTCCCAAAGGCCAGCCTGTACAAGGATGTGGTGGGTAGTTTTCTGTAATCCCATCACTAAATCCAACTCTTATCCTGTTGTCGGTGTGTGTGAAGCAGTGGCCCTTTATTTGAAAGAAGACAATAACAGCAGTAGCCCCTGATACCTTTACAGCTCATAAAGTACCTTCACAGGCATCAACTAAACCGTCGGTGACCTTGGGGAGGTAGGTGTTGTTATCTCCACATGCCACAATTCAAACCCATCACCTCGACTGTGGATCCAATGTTCATTCGACTACAAACCAGTCTGCTAGTTTGTTATCAGCCCAAACTCTTCTGAAACCCACTTAGCCTTTTGTCCAAAGAGAGATCTCCACAGGAAGAGGTTCCCACAAACCAGATGATGATTTACACAGACTGAAATCTCGAATGCCTACCGGGCCAGACAGGTAAAGTAAAGGAATTAAGAAGGTGGGGGTAATTCAACGGAGAGTGATGGGGACTGTGGTGAACCTGAAAGCACACTTACACGAATGGCAGGGGCACCTCATCTGTGCCCACTACAGCCATCCTGGCTCTTTCCTCCGCTGCTTTCCACTCTGCAACTCAGGCCCACGCGTACTTTACCTACCTCCCTTCTTTTCCCGGGGCGGCGCAGGTTTTCTGCGCAGCCACCCGCCCCTGACGGTCCCGGGAGCTGCAGAGGAACAGCTGATGAGATCTCTGACGCAGACCCACTTCTCCCCTGGGAACCCCAAACGGGCTAAGGGAGGGGACAAAGCTTCACCCCACGGGTTCCTACTCTAACTGGAAGAACAGGGCCTCACCCCTCAGAAGCTCCGGGGTGAGAATAAGCGTACGGGACACCTCCCAGAAAACCCTAGGACGGGGTCGAAGGACGCGATGGAACCGTGTGATTTCCAGATGGCAAACCCCAGTCGTTTAGGCAACCCTGAGCTCAAGTCATTTCCAAACGAGACGATTCTTGGGGAGGGACACTGAGGACAGAAAGCGGCTCCTAGGCAAATGACTCTGTTGGGGCGCCCTAAGTCCGTCGCTCGCGCAGCTGCGGTAGTCACTGCGCTTCCCCGCCCCCGATCCTGTGCCCCCCCACTTCCCTCTCCCAGCCAGACCCAGAGCAGGAGCTCCGCCCCGAACGCACCGCCCCAACCCCCCACGCCTTAAAACCCAGTGCACACCGCCCCGCCGCGCCCCGTCTGGCGCACCTCTCCTCTCCTTTGTATCTATAGCTGCGGTCGTTCTCCCGGCCCTGGTCCCGGCACCATGAGCTTCGGCTCGGAGCACTACCTGTGCGGCCCCTCCTCCTACCGCAAGGTGTTCGGAGACAGCTCTCGTCTGTCTTCGCGCCTTTCTGGGGCTGGCGGCGCGGGGAGCTACCGCTCTCAGTCGTTGTCCCGCTGCAATGTGGCTTCCTCGGCTGCCTGCTCCTCGGTCACTTCGCTCGGTCTGGGCCTGGCCTACCGCCGGCCTCCGGCGTCCGAAGGGCTGGACTTGAGCCAGGCGGCGGCGCGCACCAACGAGTACAAGATCATCCGCACCAACGAGAAGGAGCAGCTGCAGGGCCTCAACGACCGCTTCGCTGTGTTCATCGAGAAGGTGCATCAGCTGGAGACGCAGAACCGCGCGCTCGAGGCAGAGCTGGCAGCGCTGCGGCAGCGCCACGCTGAGCCGTCGCGCGTTGGCGAGCTCTTCCAGCGCGAGCTGCGGGACCTGCGCGCGCAGCTGGAGGAGGCGAGCTCGGCTCGCGCACAGGCCCTGCTGGAGCGCGACGGGCTGGCGGAGGAGGTGCAGCGGCTGCGGGCGCGCTGCGAGGAGGAGAGCCGCGGGCGCGAAGGCGCGGAGCGCGCCCTGAAGGCGCAGCAGCGCGACGTGGACGGCGCCACGCTGGCCCGCCTGGACCTGGAGAAGAAGGTGGAGTCGCTTCTGGATGAGCTGGCCTTCGTGCGCCAGGTGCACGACGAGGAGGTGGCGGAGCTGCTGGCCACGCTGCAGGCGTCGTCGCAGGCTGCGGCCGAAGTGGACGTGGCTGTGGCTAAACCAGACCTGAGTTCTGCGCTGAGGGAGATCCGCGCCCAGTATGAGTCTCTGGCCGCTAAGAATCTCCAGTCAGCCGAGGAGTGGTACAAGTCCAAGTTTGCCAACCTGAACGAGCAGGCAGCGCGCAGCACCGAAGCCATTCGGGCCAGCCGTGAAGAGATTCACGAGTACCGGCGCCAGCTGCAGGCACGCACCATCGAGATTGAGGGCCTGCGTGGAGCCAATGAGTCCTTGGAGAGGCAGATACTGGAGCTGGAGGAGCGACACTGTGCTGAAGTGGCTAGCTACCAGGTAAGGAGTGCTGTGTAGGGAGTGGCACCCTGTCCCCTCCCACGCATACCCGCACTTCCCCCTACGATTGTGGCCCAAGGAACTGAGGGGAGGGGAAAGAAGGGAAGAGGGAAAGCCTCGACTAGAGGCCTTGGCAAACAAAAAGCTCTGGGCTCTCCACTGATAATTTAGGGGCCTGAACGCCCTTTTCCTGCACCTCATTTACATCCCTTTCCAAAGCCCTTCTAACAAAGAAGCCCTTTGCTTCTCTTCAGAGTTCGAAAATCTAACTCATGCCTACGTGTGAGCAAGTAGGAATAAACACACTTAAGACCTGAAGAACAGTTCTCCACCCAAAGTAGGAGTGAGCCCAACGGGGGTGGGTTACACCCTCTCCGGGTTTGGTGCTGCTGTCCCGGCTCTCTGGCTTCTTTTGTTGACTTTGAAAGGCTTTCTTTATGCCCTAGAATCTTATTTATAGAGTATGGTCTGCCCTGGTGTTGGGGGAAGAATGCTGAGTTGAACTGGGAAGGATTCCACCCCATTTTCTTGACTTTCATCCTCAAAGGAGTAGAGATTGGGAACCAAGGAGATGGGTGATCTGGCTGGTGTAAATGCCAGGCTCTTGCAAGACCCCTCCCCCAACACACACACACACACACACACACACACACATACACACGGTTTCCTAGTGACAGACCGATTGATGATATTTCTTCCTAAAGAAAGCTTTCAGCGGTTAGCAAACGAGAATGGTAGAGTGGTCGGGGCGCTGTCCTTGGTGCTGATCCCGAGTTCCTCACATCTCAGAAATGTGTGTCCCGTCGCATGTCCCAGTTATGACTCTCTAGGCAATTAACTGCTTTGATTTTTTTCTTCTGCAACACCAACACATCAGTCTTGGATACCTGCAGTCAAAGGTCACCTTATGGACAGGATCAATTTTCATTTTCATGGATGGTTTAGCAAAAAACACTTAATCTGCTCAGCAGCAGTGAGGTCCTACTTGAAAATGCCCATTTTCTTAACATTTTTCCAATCTAAGTGCATGTGATAAATCAAAGAGATGGATTCTGTCTTTCTATAGACCACTTATTTTCATCTTTGCCTATTCTGTAAGCTTCTTTAATTGGCTCTTTCCTCCTTTATTTCTCCAAACAAAGGCCACTGCCTCTTCATTTTTGCTATAGCAAACGTTCTGGGCTTATGACCACAAGGGCACAGAGGCAGGAAGAAAGCATAGAAAATAATCTAAATAGTGCAGTTCAGATTAAAGGTACAAAAAAAGCTCCTTTGGGTAGAAGCTAATAATTCAGAAACTTGCAATAATTCATTCTGGCCAAGAACGAAGTTTATATTTGATTAAATTAATAAGGTTTGGGGAACATTAATAAAATACAAGAAAGGCATGAAACCTCAAAAGTATGATGTTAGTCTGGAGATAAAGAATAATTATTGGTGTGCAAGTATTTGTTATTCATTATAAACAACTTCCTTTGATAAAGGAAGAAAGCTTGCTAGGATCATTTGTTTTATTTAGCTAGCAATTACAGCACTATTCAAATAAAGAGTTCTATTCTGCTTCACAATCTGTAACTTCAACTTTTCACTATGTGCACCAGCCCCTGGAATGTCTGAATTAATCATATTTAGTTAATTGAAGCTTCGTGTTTTCTCCTAGAAGCCTCAAAAGATGTGCTAGGTGATCTTCTGAAGGGCTAGCCCAATATTTCTCCAAAAAGAATAGCTTACCCACAACTGCCAGCTGAACTGGGCTTTGCCATGCCCTCTGTTTGCTTGTTATAGCCCCTTCGTTCTGTGTGGTAGTGACCATATTGTCTGCCTTGTTTTGTTTGCATTAAAAGCCTTTGGGTGTTAAGCAGCAGTGGGGTCATGTAGATGTAACGCACAAGAAAAAAGAGAAAAGCAGCAGAAACTGTGGTGTGTCTGCAGTTCTGCAGTGCTGCCCCCATCGATGTTAGCTTTCAGTGCCTCAGTGGACCTGCTGATGGAGTGGAAGAGGTCAGATGACAGCTATTTCCGGCCCTTTGGGACCTAAGACTGAGGAGGGGCTCATGCCCTTACCTGCAGATCCCAAAGGCCTGAAGCCACATGGGTGTCTTCCGGCTGTTCTAACAATATCAGCAGTGCTGATGAAGATGAAAAGCTTCCTTCTCCACAATGAGATTCAGCCATTGTTTTCTTGCCCTCTCACCTCCTTCCCCCTCCCCTTTCACTGCAGTAATAAGAGGCTGTTCTCTTTGTTCTGCTTCAGTGATTAGTAGTAGGCCCACTTTCCTTTGCAAGCTTCCCACCCTCCAAGAGGCAGAGGAAGGCTCCGTGAAAGTCATGTTTTCCCTGCCCCAGAGAGCTGACAGCCTATTTGAGGAGAGAAAGCTCATTGTACTTTGAAAGGGTAAAGAATGATTCAAGGTGACATAGTAAGTACACAATGGTGTATGAGAGGTCCAAATCAGGCAGCAGGAGAAATGCTGAAGGGCTAGGGATTTTATCTTCAAAAGCCAAATGCAGCCACCTTCTTTAGCTGGAGCCTTTTCCATGTCTAAAACATGGCAGTTTGAGTTCCTGCATAGCTGCTTCACCACCATTAGAGCCTCCATTATTCCAAAGATACCTAAGGACATTCTTGAAGGGTACTGGAGCCCCTGGCCCTGCACTACAGTCAGTCTTGGAAAGCTAAAGCTTTCCTTGAAGGACCTTGCTGAACAATCAAGATCACCAGTATTTAATGCTCTCCAGGGAGAGGAGCCAAGTCTGCCCTCTTCTCTCCACTATGAGATTGGGATACAGCCTAATTAAATAGCAGAAGGGGCTGGTCCCTTGGAGACAGGAGTGGCAGTGCCTGCATATAAATCTATAGCATTTGATAGATACATTTCTGAAGTTAGAATTCAAGAAAAGCCACATTTAGACTTTAACTCTTCCATGTGCTTTGTTTTTGTTCTTGCCCCTCTCTATCTCACCGGATTACAGTCAGTTGGGCCAGCCTGGTGGCTCTTTTACAAAAATAAATTGAAACTAGTTGTTCCTAAATCCACTAGTTTCAAAAGGTCACTTCAGGGTTTAAAAAAAAAAAGATTCTCAAGCCCACTCCTGACAATACGGACTCAGCAGTTTGAGTAGGTGTGGCCCAAGGATAAGTGTTTTCAATAAAAAAAGAAACCACTGCATCCCGTTGTTCCTCAGGTTGATTTTGGGGTGCACAGACATAAACCACATTTCCCAGTATAAACAAGTTCATAAAATGCAAGATTTTAAAGTATGGTAGGGACAAAAAAAATGTGGGACTAAAACAAAGACAGGAGGGAGAATAAGGCATATGGGTAGATCACGTATAAAAATCCTCTCTCCCCACCTGCGTTTATTACACTGGATGGCTGCACTCACTACTCAGCCAGGCTGAGAGCCCCCAGAAGTGATGAAATCCACAGCACTGTTTGTCGTTCTCCTTCACTGCAGTAGTGTAGCCAGTTTTCTCTTAGCCCCAGCCCACATCCTTCTAGCCCCGAAGAAGATGCTCAGCACCTGTTTTATCCGTTCCAGGAGAGACCCCAGCTGGAGCTGGGAGTGCCTCTCTCCCATTCCCTCTGGCTAAGCCAGCAGTGAGGGTGTGGTTGGGGGAGGGGCAGACTGCAGCGCTCTGCTCAGATTTCCTGAGCAGGAAGCCATCTTTGGCAGAGCTTTGAAGGGCGAGGCGAGGCGAGGCAGCCGGTGTAGGGAAACAAAGAGCGCAAACAAAGAGACCAGACATTGAAGAGCAGTGATCAGCAGTCAGCACCTTTCCTTGTGAAAGGAGCGAGGTCGTGCTTTCTGTTTACTCTGATCCATAAAATAGACATGTGAAATGTGCAACATAAAAACTCAGGGAAATCTCATCCATCTAGAACTCAGCTCCCCAATAATCTCTTTTTCAGAAAACAAAGTTGTGAAACAAAAATATTTTTTTTTTAAAAAAGTGCCTAATTAACATGCTGATGAGACAAAAATATTTATCTTTAAATGACATATTAGGGAGTCGGCCCTCTGATGCCCCGGTCTGTCCGTTCTTACTTTACAGGACTGTAAACCACTTTGTTTGGATTTCAAGCCAACAGCGTGATAGAGAAGAAGGGGCCACTGGAGTCAGGCATTTCCAGGAGGAGATGCAGCAGATCAGTTCTTTCAGGACAAAGAAAACCGATGAGTAGGAAACACTAACTCAGACACTCTTGTTGGGGTCGTTTAGGGCAGAAATGAACACAGGGGTATACCTCAGCTGACCTAAAAAAAGAAAAGACATCACAGAATTATAGAAAAATAATTGGATCATTATCGTAACCCACAATTACTGAGAACAGTTGAACTATGTTTAATGTCCTAATTAAGAGTGGTACAACCCACTTCAGAAAGGTTTTTATTCAAAATTGTTTGTTTGTTTTTTTTAAATGAGTGCTCTGACCATTCAAGTTGTATTATACATTGCTTTTCTAGTTATCTAAGGGTTTTTAGGGAGGGCTCATGATTAATTTGTCCGTATGATTTAAAAGTTAGAGAGTCACATGGTATGATATTAACAAAAGTAAAAGCCACTAACATTTATTCAGCAGTTCCTATGTGACAAGTGCTGTTCTAATGCCTGTTATCTAATTTAATAGATAATGGAACCATACAATAATATGAGGTGCGTTGAATCGGAATCCCAAATTGAGAACCTCAGAACACCTTAGTAAAGAATAAATATTGTAATTTTTCATATGCAGAAATGGAAGGTTTAAAGAAACTAAACTAGAAAATGGACTGAGGCATGTTAGATATTTGCAGTAAGCCAAGAAATGCAACCCGAAGACCCTGATGAAATCCTTCTCCTTTCCTCATGTATTTCTCCTGCTTCTTTTTATCATGAGAACATTTCTTTCTTTTTCTCCTTTTCCCCTCATCCTAGACCCTCCCCCTTACCACAGTTACTGTAGATTCTCCTACTCTTGATGCTTCACTAGCACACTTGCTTGTAGGTAAATTCTACCTCAAATAGCAACCATCAAGTAAAATTTCTCGGTAAAAAGCCTTTTAAACCCCCATGATCCCTTAACACACTTTGGAACATCTCCGTCGCTGTCCAGTATAATATGTATTTTCCCCACTGCTCATCATTCCTTGCTCTGTAGCTGTCATTTAATTGAGTCTCTCCTCTGCAGTATTCCTGTCAATATTTATAGAACAGGTAGGTGGTACGAATTTTAATTTTTTCTGCAGATTCTCTCGATTTGGAAGTTGGCACCCCCCCAATGTATGAATCCTGCCTTCCACCATAGCTTTATCATCCTCGCACAAGGGCCCCTCAGCACTTTCTTTCTTGAGGTTTCTGATAAGTTTATCTGCATCACTATTTCATAAAGTAACTCTCAGTTGCTATGCTCTTTGTGTCGACAATGTTGCAACTGAATTACATGGGTTATCTGCCCACACCTCTTCAGGTCGTGAGGGAAGAAGTGCTCACGTGGCACCATTCAGCAATTGTTCCTTGAGCATCCACAGTGTGCACTGTGCTGGGCTCTGGCTTCCAGGGGAGAACCAGACAGAAGGGTCCCCGTTTCCATGTAAATCACATTCTAGAGTGGGAGTACTCAGAGAGGATCAGTTTGTCCCCAAGGGACATTGAGCACTGTCTGGAGGCATTTCTAGTAGTCACCGTGGGGAGGGAGAGTGTGTGCTGCGGGCATCTAGTGGTCAGAGGCCCCGGATGCTGCTAAACATCCTACAAGTCACAGCACAGTCCCCACAGCAAAGCATTATCCAGCCCAAATTGTCAATAGGGCCAAGGCTGAAAAACCTGTGATAGAGGAAGGTGACAAATTGAATTAGCAAACTAGTAAATGAAGAAGAAAAAATTTCAGGTAATCATAAGAACTAAGAGCACAGTGGCCACTTTGAAGTGGGTGATTTTTTAAAAAGTTTGTCCTCCCACTGGTGGTAACTTTTTGTTAAATATATATTATTATTGTTGTTGTTGTTGTTATTATTATTATTATTTAGAGAGAGGGGAAGGGAAAGAGAAAGAGAGGGAGAGAAACATCGATGTGAGAGAAACGTTGATCTGTCGCCTCTTGTGCTCCAAACCCGCAACCTACCCCTGTGCCCTGACAGGGAATCAAACTGGTGACCGGTGACCTTCCACTCTGCAGGATGACACCCAACCAACTGAGCCACACCGGTCAGGGCACTTTTTCTAATTTGTACAATGTTGCTACATGGGCTAGCAGCTGCCCTGGCTTGAGGTAAAATAATATGCAAGATCATTGTGGAGACAGTACTCAAGTTGGATACCAGGAAGAACTGTCTGAATAGAGGACATTTGAAACTGACTTTTGTGTGACATGGAGTGGGCCATGTAAAGACACTCCAGAGCATTCCAAACAGAGAAAATAGCTAGCCTAAGGGGCCTGGGGCAGCAACTTAGCAAGTCTAAGGAGCAAAAGAGGCCAGGGTAGCTGAAATACATTGAGTGAGGGGGAAGTATAGGCCATATTGAGCTTTAACTTTATTCCATAGGCTTTGGAGGGTTTTAAGCAGGTAAACGATAGGATCTGCTGTTTTTAAAAGATCCTTTTGGCTGCTTCAGAATCACAAATGTAAAGCTATTTTTTTCTATGCCCGGGTTTGCACCTAGAAAAATTTGGAGCAAAACTATTACATAAATGTAGTTTCTTTTTAAAAAGCATTATAATCTCAATCTGCCATGTGGATAAAAATTTTTTTTCTGGTGTATTTCTTCTTACTCCTTATCTGTCATGTAAAATGTTTTCAGTAAAGTGATTGAGTAGCAGACTTCCAGGAAACCATCAAAACGAATGGAGGCAGAGAAGGCTTGCTGTCCTCTCTGTGCTTTCTATGGTTGGAATTTTCTGAATCTGAGTTCCTAGCGGGAGACTTTGGGTTATGGAAAGGACATACATAACATACATAGAAGATCCCAACTCTCACCAAATCTCCTGGGGACCATTATGAAAAACTGCAGGTGCTGGGACCCCACCCCGGAACAAATGAATCAGATTCTGGGCTGGGTGGGGTGGGGTGGGGGGAAGTCTGGATGCTTTAATATGTACTCAGGGTTGAGAATCCTTGCCTTACGGAAATCTCAATGAATTTCAGGTGGTTTGGCCTAAATATATTGTATATGGCACTTTTCAGGATAGCATCGGGCAACTGGAGAATGATCTGAGGAACACCAAGAGTGAGATGGCGCGCCACCTTCGGGAATATCAGGACTTGCTCAATGTCAAAATGGCTCTTGACATTGAGATAGCAGCTTACAGGTACTTCAACGGGCATGCTCACCCAAGCAAATGCAGTTGCCTGGGGCAGCGTGACCCAAACAAGTGGCTCTAGTCTTTCCTGTTTTTAAAAAATGTGTTGATTCTAGAGAGAGAGAGGACGGGAGAGAGAGAGAGAAACATTGGTGGTTGTTGCTCCACTCATCTGTGCATTCAGTAGTTGTGTCTTGTACATGCCCTGGCTGGGAATTGAACCCACGACCTTGGTGTATTGGGACAATGCTCTAGCCAACTGAGCTACTTGGCCAGGGCTAGTCTTTCCTATTTCTTACGGATGTGGGAGGGTGAGGAAAGATATCACTGGCCCCTTCTGGGTGAGCTGACCCCTCTGTCCCTTAACTTGGTTATATCCTACCTGCTCCTTACTGGTCCTGGTTTTTCTACTTACCTCTGCTAGGATTTAAGGGAATAATGTGAGGACACAGAGGTTGAAATAAACCCACCAGACTCTAACTTGAAAAGCAGGGTTTATACAACATAGGAAGTCCTAACAGGTGAGGTATCCCCCTGAGTCCTACTCAAGGCAATATTCATGTGAACATTTACTTTTTTAAAAAAATGTAATAATAGCAGCTAATAAAAGTGTTTGACTGACTACTGTGAGCCAGGCACTCTATTAGGTACTGCATTATAAATGATCTGGGTCTCAGGTCTTATCGTTCCCATTCTGCAGATGAGGAAATTTGAACCATGGACTGTGTAAGTTGCTCATAGTCACTGTGTTAGTGAATGGAAGAGCTCAGATTCAACCCCAGATCTGTCTGAACGTTTTTTCTTCTCTGCTTCTTTACACTGTGTATACTACTCCAAAGCAAAGCTCCAAGATTATTTGATAGTGTCTTGAGTTTCTGATTTTAAAGAAAGGATGCTAAAAACTATTAGTTTTGAGAAACAAGGTATTAAGGGTCACTCTTTCATGGTGCCATTTAGGCCGGCCTGAGAAAAGTCTGGCATCTGAAACGGGTTCACTCACTGGTCTTTGACATGGCTGGTTCCATTCCGTCTGTGCTCCCATACACTGAAAAAGTACGGATCTCAAGTTCACGCTGCTTTAGGCACCTCTTCCCCCTCCCTGGACTTCGCACCTCCTTATTCCTATTGCACGTACGATGTTGATTAGCAAAATTACTTTTCCCTGGAGCTTCGTAGACTCTTAAGTGCCAAAAATGAGTATGATGAGGCTCAGGGGGATCATAGGTTTTTCCTTGCTTAATTCATTTGTTTTAGGATATAGGGTAGATTTCCCTTTGACAGTGATTTAAACACAGCTGGTGTGAAAGATGTGTGTGTATGCTGTATACAAGTGAGCATGCGTGCACATGCTGGGTAACTGTAAGTCTTTGAGCCTTGGAACTCAATATTTATTCATCTCAATCTCATGAATGACTGTGAAGTCTTATAGAATCTTTCTGAAATGAATAGGAGCTGCAGAGTTAATTAAATTCTTTTTTTTTTTTTTTTAAGTTGTGAGTTGGCTTCCTGAGATTTTTTTTTCTCTGTTTGGTTTACAGGAAACTGCTGGAAGGTGAAGAGACACGTTTTAGCACCAGTGGATCAAGCATTTCAGGGCTGAATCCACTTCCTAACCCAGGTTATCTGCTCCCACCTAGAATCCTCAGTTCCACAACCACCAAAATATCATCCACTGGGCTGTCTCTTAAGAAAGAGGAGGAGGAAGAAGAGGAGGAGGCTTCTAAGGTAGCCTCTAAGAAAACCTCCCAGATAGGGGAAAGTTTTGAAGAAATATTGGAGGAGACAGTAATATCTACTAAAAAAACCGAGAAATCAACTATAGAAGAAAGCACCATTTCAAGCCAAAAAATATAATTCTGTTGCTTAAAAAGAGTTCATGCTTAAGAGGGGATAAATTGCATTTGACTTGTTAAACAGCCTATTCCTGAACCAAAACACCTATCACCACTCTAAAATGTCTTCAAGGCTTCAGTCTCATATTTAGCATCAAATACCTACAGTCTCTAATAAGAAAACCACCCCTTAGATTGGAGCAAACTGCAGTTCTAGAGCCATCCCAGAGGCGTTATCTAAGAACACAGCTTTCTCACCTAAAGCTCAGACTTGAGAGTGATAGATGATTCAGGGACAGAGGAAGTACAAACTAAGGTGCTAAATCTGTGATCATCGTCATTTGCTGTGAATTGAAATTAAAGCCTAATTCACTCACTATAACCAGCCATTACCCAGCTGTATAATCACATTCTAGATACATAAAATATAAGATCACTGCCAAAGATAAACTAATGGTCCACACCCGACACCACTCACTCTAACAGAACCGTTTAGCAAATGATAGGTGTTTGTTTAATGGACGCTTCTCCTCCCGTCCCCCCTCAATTCCATAGATCCTTTTCTTCTATTCAGAAAAAAAGAAAAAGGCTTCTGTAGTATTTTTCCCTTTAAACACATTTAGGTTCTTGTCAAAAGAACTTACCTGCTTTAGCTCTCTTTGCTGAATGGGTAAAATTTAGATGCATGTTGACCGTATCTATGATCATATCTTTCCAATTCTGTAGGTTGAAAAACAATGGCAGTGATAAGTTTTAAGGGTTGCCCCCAACACATAAAATAATAAAGACTCCCTAGATTTTAGGCTTTTCAGCTTATCAAATCCACATAATTAGGAAAAAAGAAACCCTACTCAATTGAGAATGTAGCTTTCCACCTTAATGTTAGAAACACAGTAATAGTTACCCCAAGCTGTGATTAAGGTGACCGTAGATTTAGTAATAGAAGCTAGAAGAGGTGAGTATTTGTACGAATGGAAAGGTGAAGGTCTCATTTCTCTGTGTTGGTTCATTTGTGGTGATATAGTTAGCTGTGCCATGCCCGTACCTTTAGACAGAACCCACCTATTCCCCCTCCCACTAGTCTAGGCCCTGAAGAGGCCTTGTTTTCACTCTCCTATGCCTTCTAAGAGTGTTAAGTGTGGGTTATGTTGTCACCAGGACACAATGCTACTGCCCCAAAGCAAAAGAAGTTTCTTCTGGTCAATCAACACCACCAGCAAATATAAAAAAGAAATCTTTCTCTTTTCTAAACGAGTCTTGCCCAACAGTGTTCCCACTGCTGCGCGGTTGGTGGGCCCTCCCCTGCTGCAGAAAGAGACGCTCAGACCGGAGAATGCGCGCGCATGCTCCTGCCCACACGCTAGGAAGTCGACTGTGGAGCCCCCATTTCTCATCTGCCCGACTGTGTAGCAGCTGCATTGCCCAGTCTTCCACATGTGCCAAGTTTGACGCAGAACTAATTTTCTGCCAGCAGCCACTTCACCACAGCTACAGAGTTGCCATGTACATCTCTGTCACACTTCTCCATTAAGAGCTCTGTGGTGATAAGGACACGATGCTTTTACTGAACTATCTTACGCTAGCACACGCTTCCATAGTTCAAGGAACTTGAAAGACACTTCTCTCTTACTCCTTTCCCTCACTCCATCCCTGCCTTTACTCCCCACACTTACTGTAAAACGTTAGTAAATTAAGAATTAAAGTCACATGAATCCCAGCAATGTAACTTGTGTTTTGTGGTTTTTGGGGCTTCAACCAAGAAAAGCACTGTTTTGGTGCAGCGGGACAACTGCCCTCCCCAAATAATTCAGAAATCTTACATTCTCTGTTCTGTGCATCCACATTTAGTTGTTTCCCCGCCCCCTGCCAAAGCCTGGGGGTTCAGTCTGCGCATGTTTCAGACTGGTCAGAAACAATGCACTGAGCGAGCTGTTCATGGCAGGGGGTGGGGGGATCAAATCAAATGCTGAAAGACACTGCATCCTGTGCCTGGATGACGCTTTCACTAGTTTTCCTTGGTGACATTTCTGAGGACAAACTGACGGAACACACATGATATAAATTCCTTCAAAACAGTTAAGAATCTTGTTTCTTTGAAGAGGGGTTATAGTTCTACAGAACTCAGATATTTAGGTAGAACATGGATAGCAATACTAGAATCTTCCTCTACTGTAACGATTCTTATTTTATTTGGGATTGTGGACCCCTTGGAGAAAGTTATGAACCCTTTTCCCAGAAAAAATACACATGCAAATTTTGTATAGATCAAGGGGCTGTGACTCCAGGACTATCTGCTTCTGGTTCCCAGAAGCCCGTGGACGCCAAGCTGAGATTCCCTAAAGCTGCACTAGGTTCCGGGACAGAGACTGCAATGAGATGTATGAATGCAACTCAGCGTTTGCTCACGGATGAAGCTGAAGCTTGTTGAATCCTGAGTCGTACCGTTGTTCTCAGTCCATCTGGCTCCGGGACTTGTAGGCCACCAAAGATACATTACTGGTACTGCTGCCAAAAAGGGATCTGTTACTCGTGCACTAACAATGAGAGTTTTACTGTAATCAAAACATCTTTTAGGGCCTATTAAAGAACAATAGTTACATCAATACTTGGGTTTGCAATATAGACATTTGTTGTTGCTTCTAAGAATGCTATTTAGTTAATGAATCCTTCTCTATGCCAAACCAGAGATTTATATAATCTCTGGCTCTGGCTAATTTGTATCTCCTGTTGTTGCCACTAATTCTCATGAGCTCATTTTTAAAAGAAAAACATTAAAAGCATCTTTTAAGAGAAAGACATTAGAAGCATTTTAAAAGAAAGACATTAACATCGGAACACTTACAGTAATAGGGAAACATGAGGAAGGGAAGGAAAGCAAACGACACCACCTGTTACAACAGAACAGGACAACGAAGTGAGCCAGTGAGATTCGAGGAAGCCTGTCTGCAAAGCATATTAATGATATCCAGACATGGCTTTAAATTCATTAGATTCATTAGATGAAAAGAATGGTTACTTCAGCCCTGGCTGGCGTGGCTCAGTGGATTGAGTTGACTGCCACTCAGGGCACATGCCTGGGTTGCGGGCCAGGTCCCCAGTACAGGGCATGTGAGAGGCAACCAAACATTGATGCTTCTCTCCCTCTCTTCCTCCTTTCCTTCACCTCTCTCTAAAAATAAATAAATAATATCTTTTTAAAAAAATGGTTACTTCGTAGATCAAAGAACTTCTATCGACCTCCTAGAAGATGATTAGATTGCCCTCACATTTTATGCTGATATCATACAGGCCTAATAGGTGGGGGTTGGGCCTAGCTAAAATGTATAAATTCTTTCTTACAATCTTGAGACTTACTTAAAAACTATAATTATAGCTATAGTTTATTCAGTAACTACTTGTGTATCAGACACTGCAATAGGCAATGAACATAGAATTATGTCATTTAAAACTCACAACCATTCTTTTTTTAATTATATTTTATTGATTATGCTATTACAGTTGTCCCATTTCTCCCCCATCATTCCCCTCCACCCTGCACACACCCTCCCACCCACATTCCCCCCCTTTAGTTCATGTCCATGTGTCATAAGTTCTTTAGCTTCTACTTTTCCCACACTATTCTTGCCCTCCCCCTGTCTATTTTCTACCCACCATCAATGCTGCTTATTCTCTGTATCTTTTCCCCCTCTCTCCTCCTCCCACTCCCCTGTTGCTAACCCTCCATGTCATCTCCATTTCTGTGTTCCTGCTCCTGTTCTATTGTTTGCTTAGTTGGCTTTTGTTTTAGGTGTGGTTGTTAATATCTGTGAGTTTGCTGTCTTTTTACTGTCCTATTTTTTTATCTTCTTTTTCTTAGATAAGTCCCTTTAACATTTCACAGAATAAGGGCTTGGTGATGATGAACTCCTTGAACTTGACCTTATCTGAGAAGCACTTTATCTGCCCTGCCATTCTAAATGACAGCTTTGCTGGATAGAGCAATCTTGGATGTAGATCCTTGACTTTCATGACTTGGAATACTTCTTTCCAGCCCCTTCTTGCCTGGAAGGTCTCTTTTGAGAAATCAGCTGACAGTCTGATGGGAACGCCTTTATAGGTGACTCTGTCTTTATCCCTTGCTGCTTCTAGAATTCTCTCCTTCATTTTAATCTTGGGTAATGTAATGATGATGTGCCTTGGTGTGTTCCTCCTTGGGTCCAACTTCTTTGGGACTCTCTGAGCTTCCTGGACTTCCTGGAAGTCTATTTCCTTTGCCAGATTGGGGAAGTTCTCCTTTATAATTTGTTCAAATAAGTTTTCCACTTGTTGCTCTTCCTCTTCCCCTTCTGGTACCCCTATAATTTGGATGTTGGGACATTTAAAGATGTCCTGGAGGTTCCTGAGCCTCTCCTCATTTTTTTGAATTCTTGTTTCTTCATCCTTTTCTGTTTGGTTGTTTCTTTCTTCCTTCTGGTCCACTCCATTGATTTGAGTCCCAGTTTTCCTCCCATCACTATTGGTTCCCTGTGCATTTTTCTTCATCTCATTTATTGTAGCCTCCATTTGTTCCTCTAATTTGCAATCAAAATCAACTAATTCTGTGAGCTTCCTGCTCACCAGAGCTTTGAACTGTACTTCTGATACATTGGCTACCAGTGCTATGAGCTCTGCATCTGATAGGTTGACCAGCTCCTGGTCGCTCAGATGAATTAGCTCTGGGGCCCCGGTCTGTTCTCCCTTTTGAGCCATCCTTGTTTTTGTTTTTGTTTTTGTTTTTGTCTGGTTGCGGCTATTACGTAGTGAGGGGCAGAGCCTTAGGCGTTCAGCAGGGCGGGGCAGCCCAGTCGCTGGGTTGAGATGCTGGATGTGAGGGCAGGGTCCAAGAGGGAACAATAGCGCTTGCTCTACTCTCTGCCAGATTTCAGTAATTTCTGCCACTTCCCCCAATCAAACTGGATCCCTCTGGTGCTGATTCCCGGGTGGGTGGGCCTGCGCATGCTCCAGGACCCCGTGGGTCTCCCCAGTGAACTCTCTTGTGAGGCTGGGACTCCCTCCTGGTACCTCAGCCCCTACAAATATTTTCAATGAGTGCTTTTAGGCTTCACTTCCTGGCACTGGGGCCCTGTGTCACGCAGTCTATCTTGCTGCCTGTTTTCACCTGGTTTATCTATGCGCAGATGTGTGTCTGTGGTCCACTTGGCCGCCTGTGTGCCTGGAGTGACTGTGCTCCTGGGACCACCATTGGCTTATCCCAAAGGGATCCGACTCCACCAGCCATGCACTCTGCTGGCCACTGGCTCCGTCCCTCTTACCAGTCTGGGTGAATCATTGTTGTCAGACTCCCACATAATTCAATTTTCTCTCTGTCCTGGTTGGGTTTTCTTTTTTCTTTTTTTGGTTCTATATTTTTGTTGTCCTTAATCTCGGTTGTTAGAGGAGGCACAGTGTGTCCAGCTATGCCTCCATCTTGGCCGGAAGACACAACCATTCTTTAAGTGTAATATTTGTATATCTGTTTTACAAATGAAGGAATAGAGTCTTGGCCCTGACTGGTGTGGCTCAGTGGGTTGGGCATCATCCCAACAGAAAGGTCGTAGGTTTGATTCCCGGTCAGGACACATGCCTGGGTTGCAGGCCAGGTCCCCACTGTGGGGCATGCAAGAGGCAACCAGTCAATGTTTCTCTCACACATTGATGTTTCTCTCCCTCTCTTCCTCCCTCCTTTTCCCTCTCTCAAAAAGTAAATAAATAAAATCTTTTTTTTTTTTTAAAAGGAATAGAGACTTGGAATGACAAGGTTAACACCCTTACGTGATGCCACGCAGCAAGGAACAAAGCTAGGATTTGAACCTTGGTTTTCTGGCTCTGCAGGGTTTGCTTTTCATTCCTCTGTTGCCTCTCTGTGTAAAAGAAAGTCCCCTCACTTGAGGGAATAGAAATATTGTGGTCTTCTTTTTCACCCTTCCTCACCAGGTTTCACGTAAGGCTTCTCAGCCTCAGAAACCCTGGGCAGCACCGGGTCCCACAGATGAACGGCTGTACTTTGCAGACACCCTGAGCCTGCTGCCTCCCTGCATGGCAATGTGGTGGCGGCAGCTCAGAACGGCGCTCTGGGCCCATCCAGCCGAGAATCGTCTCTGCTCCTGCTGAGAGTTAAATGGAAGCGGGTGCTATTTACCTAATTTTTTTAAGTTTAAAAAGTAATTTTGCAAGAAATTCTGTAACTCATTATCAAAAAGGGCCTAGAGTGGACAATCCCTCAAGAGATAATAAATTCAGGATACTTGGAATTCATTTCACTGTACTGGCTAAGAGTGAGGAAGGCAAGATTGGAGTAGTTATCTGGAAACTAGATTCCAAATTTTATACCCAGAGGTAATGCAAATCATATATAGTCCTGGGGATAAACTTCTAGGACTTAACTGTGAACACAAACGGGGAGCCCAGAACCATGGCTCTGAAGGCAAACATGAAACAGTTATTTACGAGGGGGAGAACCCCCCCAAAAAACAGAATTATCTTCTGGAGGGCAGGACCCTTATAGTATAGACTTCCTCCACTAGTTGAGTGTTCTAGAAACCCATCTGTATCAGTGTACCAGCTGTCATTGTTGTGAGAGGCTGCATCTGGCTTCAGTGAATTTTTTTTTGAAGACACAGTGTGTTTGTCCATTCCATAATGGATGATTTACAAGCACCTCTGCCCACACCGTGCTGAGTATTCAGCAGTGTTTGACCAAAAATGTCATAGCCCCTGTGGCCCACCCTCCCTATTCACCTGATCTCACCCCAAATGACTTTTTTTTGTTTCCCCGGATTAAAAAGTCCTCAAAGGGAAATGTTTTGCAGATGTGGAAGAGATGAAACAAACAGTGGCAGAGGACTAAAAGGTATCAAAGTCAAGGAGTTCAAAAACTCTTTTGAGCAGTGGCAACAATGTCTCGATAGGTGTATTACATCAAACGGAGAGTACCTTGAAGGTGACTGAAGTTTAAACATGTAAGAATATATACACAACTTTTAATACATAAATTCTGAGAGGTTTGGGGGTCCCCCTTGTAAATTTATTGAATATTTTTAAGTCTGTTGGAACAGAAAGCAGAAGGGCAGTCCCAGGGCTGAGAGGGGGAAGGGGAGTTACTATTCAATGGGAAGGGAGTTTGACTTCAAAGCAATGGGAATGTTTTAGAACTAGACAGAGGTGGTGGCTGTACAACATTGTGAATGTACTAACTGCCACTGAATTACTCACTTTAAAATGATTAATATTCTGTCATGTAAATTTTACCTCAATTAAAAAAATCCATTGATAGAGAATTTATGGGACCATCAGAAAAATATAATTACAAAGTCTACTTTACCTTCTGCTCCAGCTGAGACCATTATGCACAGCCACCCTGGGTCAATTCCAGTTAGAAGCAATTCTATTAGGACAACAGAAGCCAGAGCTAATAAGAGTATTGATTTCAAAATGGAGCCTGAAGAAAAAGTCCAAAATCTCCTTGAGCATAAATCACTTATGAGTATCCATCACTGACTTTCAACCAATATTATTTTTATTATCCTATCATCAAGAAGTCTCTAAGGTCCTGAAAAATATCTAAATCATAAGAACACATTTCTTAAAAGTCACATAAATTGGTGTACCTGAAAGCATGGCAATTTAAAATGGAAATAACTGAGGGGGCTTTGCAAGCTCTTAAAATAGAGCTCATATGTGAAATTGTATTTTTCTTTATAGAATACACATGACTGGGTTTGCTGCATGTTCAAATTTCACGTACAAGTTAGATGGATGTCATTGTGCCTTTTGCAATTTTCCGATATCTCACACGAATTTGCCATTTGCAGATGGGTGAGTGCTCCCGAATCCAGTGGAACAAAGGACTGCGTTCACTACATTACCATGCCCTCTTAAAGGGTGAAAAGAATGGTTACTTCGTAGATCAAAGGACTTCTCTCCTCTTCTATTGATCTCCTAGAAGATTAGATTGCCCTCATGCTGTATGCTGATATTGTACAAGCTTACTAGGTGGGGGTTGGGACTAGCTAAAATGTAAAAATTCTTTCTTACAGTCTCTTGAAACACACACACACACACACACACACACTCTACCAGGATTGTAATAAAAGAGTGAGTCACACTGCGGACATTTAAAGATTTATATTTTTACAACGCTTCAGTAATTCTGAATAAAACCAAATAGAGAAAGTTCAGGCTACAAAGAAAATTGAAGATTGATCCTAGAGGGGTCTCCTGACTCGCTTCCTCATTGATTAATTACTGCAGATCACCACATGGCTGCTCATCTCCCCTAATGAGGTGAATGGTCTTTGTTCTGTGTGAGTCTGAGACATTTCATTCGAGCTCTATCACGTGCTCTTAGAGGTTATAGAAAGCTCAGCAGAGTGCAACCAAAATCATTAGTATAAGCTCTGGAGTTTGGGAATACGAACAGGAGCAGGTTCTAGTCAACTGCTGGTTATTAAACAGGGCTACAAAGCATTTTCCCTTAGAAGGTCTTATTTAAAATTTTTAATTCACTAAAGTCCATCTGTTTTGCTATAAATATGAATAAATGAGAGATGTAACTTCTATCTCTCATGATTCCCTGGCATGAGGATTCACACATGACATATAGAATTTCTGATGTCCTTTAGGGCTAGACAATCTCTTATCATTATCTTGAGCAAGACTTGAGCTCAACAGAAGAAACTCCTTTCTGTCCATACGTTCCCCGGCCTGCAAAGTACAAGCGGCTGTGTGAAGATTAGAATTAGGGTCAAAGCGCCCTGACTGGTGTGGCTCAGTGGATTGAGTGCTGGCCTGTGAACCGAAGTGTTGCCGGTTCGATTCCCAGTCAGGGCATATGCCTGGGTTGCGGGCCAGGCCCCCAGTAGGGGGTGCTCAAGAGGTAACTACACATTGATGTTTCTCTCTCTCTCTTTCTCCTTTCCTTCCCCTCTCTCTAAAAATAAATAAAGTCTTAAAAAAATTGACTACAAATGCCAGCCACTATTCTAAGTGTTTACATATACATTAATGCTCATAACAAGCATTCGAGTTAGGTATCATAGCCCTCATTTTCAGGTAAAAAAAAAAAAAAAAAAAAACTAAAAGAGAAGTTACATAACCTGTCTAAGATCACATACATAGCTCACAAGAGGTGATACTGGGAGTCAAAGCTATGCAGTCTGGCTTTACAACTCATGTTCTTAATCACTATACAGTACTGCCTCTCTGTCTTTGGTGGGGGGCTGGATTCAGTTCATGATGACATTTGTCTTCTCCACCTTATTCAAACAGCTTTTCTCTTGGGAAAAATGTTATCTTAGACACATTAGAAGAGAAAAAATCTTTTCTCATTTATTTGAAAATAGTATCACACTAACTACCCTTGTAAAAACCACAGGCACCATCAGAACAAAATAAAAATGCAGTTAAGATCAAACCATAATATCCATTTTATGTAAGTGTGTACTTGGCAAGCTTTCAGATCAATATGGCATTTCATTTGTGAGTGGACTATTCATCTCTAGAGGTAATAGAAGTTAGATTTCATCAGTCCAGTTTTGAAGAGAGGCCAATAATCAAATTCATGTACTCAACAACATATTTAAAAAGGATAAAAATGAGAACCTACTCTTCGGTCATAGTCTACTGAAGAACACAAAGGTCAACATTCAAGGCATGTAAAGAAAACCAAAATATATGATGTCATCCTAAATACCATCCAGAAAAAACTTGATTTATACAAACATTAATGTGTATGTTCCCTATACTGCTTGAAATCTTAATCTAATTTTAAAAAATTTTGGGAAAAGCCATGTTTATAAAGAATAATGCACAACCACTGGGATGAACAATAAAGTAATGGCCCTGGCTGAGTGGCTCAGTTGGTTGGCATGTCATCCCACACACCAAAACATTGTGTGTTCAATTCCCAGTCAGGGCACATACCTAGGTTGCGGGTTCAGTCCTCAGTAGGGGCACGTATGAGAGGCAATTGATTGATGTTTCTTTGACATCAATTTTCTTTCTCTTTCCTTTCCTCTCTCTCTAAAATCAGTAAACATCCTCAGGTGAGGATTAAAAAAGAAAAGAAAAGTAATGGCACAGAAAGTTATTCACAATATATTAAGTGAAAGGGAATTACAAATTACTAGGTATATTACAGTTCCATATTTGCAAAAATATAATCGTGTAGATTATAAAGTTTAACCACAAAATATACTAAATGTTAACAATTTTCTCTGGGTTATTTTTGTTTTCTTCTTTTAAGCTCCTTTACATTTTCTTTAAATATGAATAGCTTTGTGATAAGAAATGTTATATTAAAAACATGCTTTTTTTCCCCACATTTTTTGTTGTTCAAGTAGTTGTCTCCATTTTCCTCCTACCCCAGGCATCCCCACTTCCCACCCTCGATCCTGCCCCCCTTTGGTTTTGTCCATGTGTCCTTTATAGATGTCCCTGAAAACACTTCTTATTTTTTATTTATTGATTTTAAAGAGAGAGGAAGGAGGAGAGGAACATGGATTTACTGTTCCACTTGTTAATGCACTCATCAGTTGATTTTTGTACGTGCCTTGACTGGAGATAACCCTAACCCAAACCCTAATGGAACCCACAACCTTGGTGTATCTGGATGACATTCTCACCAACTGAGCTACCTGGCCATTTACAGAAAAACATGCTTATGTAAAAATCTGGAATTATGAATAAGTATAGAAAAGAAAAAAATTCCTAAAATTTCATCAATTGGAAGTAATAAAACTTCAACATCTGGGTGCAAAACAACAAAAAAATGATGAACATTTAGAATCAGCATCTGCTCAAAAGTTCTGTTACCAGGGGTTTCCAAGATAAGAAAATATACCATAGAGGTTGCAACAATTAGAACTCTAAAGGAAAAAAAAAAACTGTTAAACAATTAGTCACACATCTGACAAGCAATTATAACCTGGCAATTCTGCAAGAATATTCATTTAGAATCGAATTAGAGAGTACACACTTTGGGCAAGCTGAATAGGACAAATAAATGGGTCAGAGGTGTTACTTCCAATTCAGTCACTTTAGGAGAGTGACTGTGAGTGTGCACCAGTCCTGTTAGCTTGGAATCCAGAGGAGGAATGGTCAGAGGCTGGGTAAGAATGCATCTGACTCAGTCAGGAGGGAAGGGCAATGCCACGCAATCAGAGGAGAGAAGCTCAGTGAACCCCAAGAGCAGAGGAAATGGCTTGGGCTTCTGGAGAGAAAAGTTGGGATGGCACTTAAGAGAGGAACTGAAGAACCTGCCACGCATGCATCTTGCCAAACTACAGCTGCCACAAACTACCCTGTGGGCACCATCGCAGAGAGGGCTTATGCAAAATCCAAGGTGCTCAAGCTGTGCCAGTCAAATCTCACTTTAACCACTGAAGTTAGGCTCTGAAACCTGCACTTCGTATGCTCTCAGTTGTGCACATTTGGGAATTCAGTTTTGTTTCTGCTGTTCCTAGTAAAAATTCCTTTGAAAAAACTTTGACCTTATCTCAGCTAAACTAAACGTATGCTGCTGGTGGCCCAGCAAGGCTAACCCAAGGCAAGACAGGGCATTTGTTTGTTCTTGCTTGTGCTTTTCCCTCATCTTAGTCTTCGACCCTCTGGTTCTTTAAAGACAACTACCAAGTATTGCCTCCTTACCCCTACATTTTCACTTCAAGTCAACCAGAAGCAATTGCTCAACACTTGCTCTTGTGTTTTGGCGTCCGGGTCCCTCCCTCTCTCGCTGCTCCCCTATCTCACCTTCGAAGTGTGCTTCCCAATACTGGACCTAAGAGGCACTGGAGATTAGAGGTATGAAGCCCCTTCATCTGAAACTGTGTTTGTTGATACAGCCCCAGATCACACCGAGTTGGAGGTGCAGATTTGTAAGCCAATCAATCAGCATTCTCACTTAGTTTGCTGCCTGGTAGTAACAGGCCAGATACAACCAGATAAAAGCCAAGATTCTTGGAGGTCAAGCCCAGGATGAAGGGGGTGGAAAAGGGTAGACTTTTTTTTTCTGACTCTTATTTACCAGTATTGGCCTTTTGTTAAGATTCTGAGAGATGTGCAACACAAAGGCTATATGAGCTTGAAGGAACTCCTTTCATTTTAATCTTGTCCATACAATGTCTAATAAAGAGATAAATTCTTTTGACCTGTTCATTGCACAAATGCTTATCAAATAATTACACTTAATATTCTACTTAAAAAATAAGCATTTCCCATGTTACTATAATTCATAAGCTTCGAGCTCTGTCTTTGTATGCTGAGAACTTAGGCCACACCAGAAAGTTTATGCTAACACTGATTTATGGCGAATGCTTGTTTTCTTATACCTGGGGCCCCAAGACATGCTGTCCATTTGACCACTGGGCAAGTGCTGCAGTGTCAATGGCTGAAACAATCACATGGGCACCACATGCCCACGTGACGAACTACCAGTAAAACCCTGGACTCTAAGGCTTAGGTAAATTTCCTCGGTTGGCAACACCTCATACCTGTCACATACCACTGCTGCTGCGTCTTCACTGGGAGAGGACAACTGGAAGTCTGTGCCTGGCGGCTCCTAGACTCTGCCCTACGCAGCTCTTTCATTTGCTGATTTTGATCTGTATCCTTTTACTGTAATAGACTATACATACGAGTATAATAGCTTTTCTGGGTCCCATGAGACCTTCTAGTGAACTACTGAACCTGAGGGTGGTCATGGGTATCCCTGACACGTTAAATGTGACAGGAATAAAAATATTAACTACTTGTACAAAAAATATTTAAGAGGCAATGAATTCCATAGTTGTTCTTCTGTCCATTGTCAAATAACAGGGTCTAGTATAATTAGTTAAGGTAAAGATGTTTACAAAATATCTCTTTGAACATAAAGTTTAACTTTAATTCAATACCTCCATCTCTTAAAGAGTTTTGGTTATTTTTTAAAATCCACAATAAGCACAAACATTTCAAAATAGGTTAAAATAAATTTTTATTAAAAATTTGTATTAAATGTTAGAAGAGACTTATACACAATTAACAAATTCTTTATAAAACAATTGCCAATTTTTACCCAATTGTAATTGTTTCTATGCAGACTTGGAAATAGTCTACAAAATATTTCTTTTAGAAAGCTATCAAAATGCTATTCTTAGGCAAAATAATGTTTAAAACTGAAGTCTCTGTGTGTGAGTGAGGTTTCAAGCACCCGTATTCTTTATCCCAGTGACAAAGTAATGGAAAAATGAACATTGAACTGACTTACTGAGGAAACAATGAGTAAGTATTCTGTAAACTTCTCAAATTTTTTATTACTTTCAGAAGCAGTGTCATTACAAGGTATCAATAATCATACTATGTACTCAAATAAAATGTTAATAAAATTAACATTCTAGGAATAAAAATATTGTCGCAAAGAGGCACCCCTTGTTGTAAGATATGTTAAAGAAGTTTTTATTACACTGAAGGCTCATGGTTTGGGCCATAAACCATCCAGGACACAGTCTCTTCACACAGAATAATGATAACTTATCCCTTTTAGAAGTGAATAACATCTGTTTAGTAGTGTTGCTGGTAAAAAAAAAAAAAAAATTCAAGTTCAAAATATGATGGCAACACACAAAGTGGCCAACAGTTTTGGTCTTTGTGTGGAGGGACGCCATCTGCACAGTTTAACAAAGACTGACTTTTAATCTCCATTTCAAAAGCACACTTCTTTCCTGCCCACCCAATACCACTCCAGAGAGCAGAATCCCAGCCACCAACTTAAAAGTGATATGGCTCAATGAAGAAAATAGTAACTGATTTACATCAAAGATTTGGAAGCAAAATCAGTATCAAAGTATTTGAAATCACAAGGAATTTAAAAATACTTTGAAAATTTCGCCCTGAGCTGTGGATGCTTTTGATATACAGCTGCTAGTGAAACAGATGCATCCCATCATTCCAAGTCGTACTGGTAAATGTTATGATGCTTGGTGCTGAAAACAGGTAAGTTATGTCTCCCAACAAAGTGGCAGCAATTACGTGTTGTGAAAATCTTTGGTGAGATGCAATCCTGCAGAAGCCACCTTGGTTTGTTTCCCCCCTCCTAATGCTCCTGGAATCTTCAAGTAATTTTCAGAGGGGAAACCACAAGACCATAATGAAGGACCAGAAGACCATCCTGCAAAGAAAAGAGAGTGTTTTGCAGTTATCTGAAAACTAGTTATATAAATAATTAAGTAAAAAAAAAAGGTCTGTTTTTCATAACCCAACAGTAATATGAAATTCTTGAAAGAGAATAAAGGGTCCAACATAAATGAACTTGCTTTTTCACTCACCTCATCACCAAATACTCCCTGTCAACATGCCTTTTTAATAACTCTCAGGAGACAATTCTGAAACTACCAGGTATCCATAGTTAGCTCGGGTTGTTTATGGTTAAACAGTTGTCCAAAAAGAACTAAAAGAGATACACCTTTCCTTCTGCACAGACTACTTAACAGACCATCCAAGCATTAGGCTTCCCTAAAAAGAAGACTCAATTATTATAGAGCATCATGGATCTGCTAAGAAATGAAATATTTACTTCCACATAAATGCAGCACACTACTATTCTAAGTGAGAAAACTTTAGAACTTACCCATTTAATATAGCATAATTTTAGTTCCTTCTTAAAGACTGTTCAGCACAATTCACCTTGCTGCTATCCAGAGTCATCACTATGAACAGTAAGTACACTGTGTTGTTAACACAGTGATGTCCTCAGTCAGAGACTGCTAAGCAACTTAAACCTGTACTAAATGACTGCAGATACGGTACTTCTGAGTCTTTTTAACTGCTTTTTGTGGTCTATGCCCTATCTTGATATCAGGTCTTAATTCTCTGTGCTCTCACCAAGGCTGCATCCAGCAAGCAATCCACCTTTTTGAGGTACTGTTTCCTAATCTGTTATGAAACTAGCTTTAAAGAAAGACTCACTAGGGAAGTGTGCCATTAGCAACTGGCCTACTTTGGGCAACAAAGAAGAGGAGTGAGGGCACGCATGCCTTGCAGTCCAATCCCGCTCTAGCTATCCCTCTTTTCCTTCTTTGCTAAGCTTTCCATGGCTCTGCTCCCTCATTTCTCACTCACTACTCAACTCATTGCAATCTGGCTTCTGTTCCAGGCAACTCCAGTGAAAACTCACCAGAATTCTAGAAAAAGGGTCACAAATTCAAATGCCCACAAAGGCTAGGAAACTAACATAAATGAACATGTGCGTTAGGTATATAAATCAATAAGTAATGTTGAGACCAGAAGTAAACCAGAGAACACATGCCTAGTTAAGGAATTTTAACTCAATTTAAAACACAGAATAGGTCAAATAAAGCATAATTCCACATGACGTTTGACGCATACACCATCTATGGTCTGGGCCAAGTAGCCTAATCAAAGTAAATGAACTTGTATTATAAAACAAATAGAAAGATTCTATTAACAATTTTACATTGTTAATAGAAATTGTAAATAGAAATTACATTGTTAAACAAAATTATATTTTAGATAATACTTTTTTGTATATATTTCAGAAAGAAAGACATCATTTGCAAAACAACATATTGATATGCAGAGGTATAAAGCAAAGTATAGCTTAAGAGCTCTTTCAAAACCAAGGCCGCATCCGGCAAGCAGTCAATCTGCCTTTTTAAGGTACTATTTATACATTTATAAAATCAATGTTAATACATTTATAAAATCACATTTTATCACTTATAATTCAAATCTGTATCTGTCTATTATATTTATAGTCCATATGTATAGACATATTCCACATATCTGAAATATAAATCCATATTCTGTTCATCTCCTGCTTGGTCTTCCTCCTTTCCGGCTGCCTTCTGTTTTCCCCAGCATCACTGTCTTTTCCAAAGAACCCTGCCTTCTCATGATGCATCTGAAGTAGGATAGCTTCAGTTTTGTCATTTTTGCCTCCAGTGATGTTTCAGGCTTAATTTGCTCAGGGGCCCACTTGTTGGTCTTTCTGGAAGTCCAGGGTATCCACAGAACTCTCCTCCAACACCATATTTCAAATGAATCGATTTTTTCCTATTAGCCTTCCTCACTGTCCAATCCTCACATCTGTACATGCTAACTGGGAATACAAGGGTGTGAATGACCTTAGCCTTGGTCTCTAATGACACTCTGCTTCAGTGATCTTTCCTAATTTTTCCATTGCTGCCTGAGACTCAGCCTTTTCTTAAATATTGAATTTCCATACAATGGAATATTATTCATCCATAAAAGGAACAAGATTCTGATACATGCTAAAACATGAATAAAGTTTGAAAACATTATGCTAAGTAAAAGCCAGTCACAAAAGACCACATATTGTATGATTCTATTTATATGAAATGTCCTAAATAGGTAAATTCAGAGATAGAAGGTAGAGTACTGGTTGAGAGAGGCTGGAGGATGGAGTTATATGGACAATGAATACTAACAGATATGGAGTTTCTTTCCAGGGTGATAAAAATGGTCTAGCCCTGGCTGGTGTGGCTTAGTTGGTTGGAGCATCATCCCATAAACCAAAGGGTCACAGTCAGGGCTCATACCTATGTTGTGGGTTCAGTCCCTGGCTGGTGCACCTTCAGGAGGCATCCTATGTTTCTCTCTTGCATCAATTTTTCTCTCTCCCTCTGTCCCCCCCTTACCCTCTCTCTAAGGTCAATGGAAATGTCCTCGGGTGAGGATGTAAAAGAAAAAAATTTAAATTGATTGGATGATAGTCTGACAACTCTGTAAATACTCTAAAATTTATTTTTTTAATGTTTTTAAAGATTCTAAAATTGTATTTTATTATCTTTTAGAGAGAGGGGAAGGGAGAAGAGAAGGAGAGAAACATCGATGTGTAGGGAAACATCAATGTGTGGTTGCCTCTCACATGCTCCCAACTGGGGACCTGGGCCCCAACCCAGGCACGTGTCCTGACTGGGAATCAAACCAGCGACCTTTGATTTGCAAGTTGGCACTCAATCCACTGAGCCACACCAGCCAGGGCTAGTTCAGGTAATTTTAAGAAAACTGAAGAACACTTATTAAAATTTTATTGGTAACACAGAATTTTTTTATTTCGTCAAATAACGTGCCTGTTAGGTACTAAGTAGGACAAAGTCTAAGGCCTACCTGCATCGCCGCATCGCCCAGGGCACGTCGGATCTCCCTCAGAGTCTGGTACCGCTCCAACAAGTGATCGCCACAGATGATATCTACCTACAGGCACAGAACGTCCCAGATGCTTCACTACTTCAAAACCCATAAGAAAAATCAACATAATTATTTCCAATCTACACTTTGATATTTTACTTTACACTGATGAAACACTCAGGAAAGATTTTAGAAACTTTTGACAGGAGTAAATGATAAAAACTGGAAAGAGTGGAGGAGCAGGGCGCCAGCACAGTACAGCCAATATTTGAAATGATTTCCTTGAAACTCTGAGTATGAGTTAAATCACATTTGATGTATTTAGCATAAGAAGGTGCAGAAAAATGTTTTTTTTTAAATGTTCCAAGATAGAATGATTAAAAGGGTATACAGTGCTTAAAAAGGTAATTCTTACTTATGTGAACAATTCTTTTACAGGGTATACCCATTTCCCAATAGTGGAAAGTCTGACAGTGGCAGAATACATACTAAGGAAACTGTTTTATGGATGGAATAATCTTAACAAGGTCTTTTTAGCTCGTTAGCAATGCCAAAGCTCTAAGATAAATCTACTGTTACATAAAATGCTCTGGAAAGAATGGTACTGTTATACAGTTATATAGTATAATGTAGTAAGATTCCAGTACACTTTCTTGCTAAGATAAAAAAACAAATTTTTAATCTTTCTTTGTCTTTCATTGAGTGCTTCTGTCCCACTGCCTTAAATGGGATCAGGTCCTCAAGCAGTCTTATGACTATATATCCCTCAATTTGCTCCACCTCCTAAAGTCCTTATTTAGTTTATGGCATGACATTTCCCCTTGTCCTCGAAACCAGAGTATCACCGCTGACTCTGACTCTCTCTTTTCCTTTCTTCTCACATGCAATCAGTTACTATGTCCTGATGCTTCTTAGTTCATAATACCCTAGGCTTAAACCACCTCTTAACCAGATTTCCTACCTTCAAATTCTGTTTACTCTAAAAATTCTATACACCGTCAGCATGGTTGGGGAAGAATAATAAAAGCAGGTGCATTTAACTGAACAGCCACTATGTACACCATATGTTATACTATGCATTTGCCATGTTTTCTTGTCTAGCCTTCACATTCCTGTAAGCTAGGTATTACAAGATACCTATTTACAGATAAAAATACAGATAGGTATTACAGATAGGTATTACAGATACCTATTTACCATTTTACAGATAAAAGTACTAACAGGTGAAGAAGGCATTAAACTTTCCTAAGGTCACAAAGCTAGTCAGTAGAAAAATCCAGACCTGAACCCAGGTCTATCTTTCTCCAAAGCCTAAGTGTATGTCAGATGTCAGCAAACTTTCTCTAAAAGGGGCTAGAAAATAAATATTTTAAGCTTTGTGGGCCACAGGATCTGTCACATCTATTCAATGCTGCCACTGCAGCGAAAAGCAGCTGCATTTGGCTGCGTTTAAATTAAACTTTATGTATAAAAACAGGCTAGATTTGGCCCATAGGTCATAGTTTGTCAACTCCTATGCTATCTCATAATGCATAATCTCCAATTAATAACAACTTCTGTGTTTTATGCTCACCAGTTTTTAAAACAGGCAGAATAATAACCTGTTTACAAAATGACTTGAAAGCAATGATAGATCTTGCACACAGATCCATGAAAAATCAAAGAATTTGGAAACTATCATGCTTTTAAGTATTCAGCAATGCAGAGACCTTGCTCTTAGAAGACTTCACCACATAGTATACATTTATGATTTGCTTACTATATTTTTCTTTTCAACTTAATTTTAACCCCCAAAGGCTGGCCAGTTACTGAAGTTTGATATATACAGTTCCAGATGCTACGTGTGCATGTTGGAATTTTTTGTTTTTTTTTTTAAAAATGGAATTATACCACGTATTATTCTATAAATCCCTTATCTTTTTATTGTCTTTTCTATTACAGTTGTCCCAATTTTCCCCTTTTGCCCTCCTCCACCCAGCCCCCCATACCCTGCTCCCACAGGCAATCCCCACACTGTTGTCCATGTCCATGGGTCATTTATACATGTTCTTTGACTAACTCTTTCCCCTTTTTTCCACCAGTCCTCTCCTTCCCCTGCCTCTGGCAGCTGTCAGTGTATTCCGTATCTCTAGTTCCATTTTGCTTGTTAGTTTATTTTCTTCCTCTTATAGGTGAGATCATATGGTATTTGTCTTTCACCAACCAGCTTTTTTTACTTAGCACATTAGTCTTCAGTTCCAACCATGCTGTTGCAAAAAGGTAGGAGCTCCTTCTTTCTTTCTGTTGCATAGTATTCCATTGTGTAAGTGCACCACAATTTTTTAATCTACTCATCTGATGGGCATGTAGGCTGTTTGCAAATCTTGGCTATTGTAAATAGTGCTGCCATGAACATAGGGGTGCATAAGCTCTTATGAATTGGTGTTTCAGGATTCCTAGCGTATATTTCCAGCAATGGAATCACTGAGTCAAAAGCTAGTTCCATTTTTAATTTTTTGAGGAAATTCCATACTGTTTTCTACAGTGGCTGCACCAGTCTGCATTACCACAACAGGGCACTAGATTTCTTTTTTCTCCGCATCCTCGCCAGCACATTTGCTGATTTATAAATGATAGCCATGCTAGTAGGTGTGAGGTGGTATCTCATTGTGATTTTAATTTGCATGTCTCCAATGGCTAGTGATGTTGAGCATCTTTTCATTCTATGGGACATCTGTACATCCTCTTTGGAGAAGTATCTAGTCAGGTCCTTTATCTATTTAATTGGATTGTTTGTCTTCCTGGTCTTCAGTCCTATGAGTTCTTTACATATTTTGGAGATTAAACCCTTGTCCAACATATCATTAGCAAATATATTCTCCTATACAGGCACTTCCCTTTTCAAAATTCTCTATTAAAAACAAAAACAAAAACAAAAAAAAACAACCTTGCCCTCGTTGGTGTGCCTCAGTGGATTGAGTGTTGGCCTGCAAGCCAAAGGGTTGTCAGTTCAATTCCCTGTCAGGCACATGCCTGGGCTGAGGGTAAGGTTGTCATTAGGGGGCACTTGAGAGGCAACCACACATAGATGTTTCTCTCCCTCTCTTCCCCCTCTCTGGAAATAAATAAAACCTTTAAAAAAAAAAAAAAACAACCTTAATATACCATGAACATCTTTTGGAGTACATAGTTAGTTAGCTTTCTCTCTTTTTAGTAGCTACATAGTGTTCCATTGATAAGAAGTTAATATCCAAAAGTTTTTATCTTTTTAATATATTTTATGTTATTAGTTGTTCCATTTCTCCCCCATCATTCTCCTCCACCATGCACACCCCCTTCCACCCACATTCCCCTTTAGTTCATGTCCATGTGTCGTAAGTTCTTTAGCTTCTACATTTCCCACACTATTCTTGCCCTCCCCCTATTTTCTCTCTACTGTCTATGCTACTTGTTCTCTGTACCTTTTCCCCCTCTCTCCTCCTCCCACTCCCCTGTTGCTAACCCTCATCATGTGCTCTCCATTTCTGTGGTTCTGTTCCTGTCCTAGCTATTGGCTTAGTTTGCTTTTGTTTTAGGTATGGTTGTTAATATCTGTGAGTTTGCTGTCTTTTTACTGTCCTATTTTTTATCTTCTTTTTCTTAGATAAATCCCTTTAACATTTCATAGAATAAGGGCTTGGTGATGATGAACTCCTTGAACTTGACCTTATCTGAGAAGCACTTTATCTGCCCTTCCATTCTAAATGAAAGCTTTGCTGGATAGAGCAATCCTGGATGGATGTCCTTGACTTTCATGTCTTAGAATACTTCTTTCCAGCTCCTTCTTGCCTGTAAGGTCTCTTTTGAGAAATCAGCTGACAGTCTGATGGGAACGCCTTTGTAGGTGACTCTGCCTTTATCCCTTGCTGCTTCTAGAATTCTCTCCTTCATTTTAATCTTGGGTAATGTAATGATGATGTGCCTTGGTGTGTTCCTCCTTGGGTCCAACTTCTTTGGGACTCTCTGAGCTTCCTGGACTTCCTGGAAGTCTATTTCCTTTGCCAGATTGGGGAAGTTCTCCTTTATAATTTGTTCAAATAAGTTTTCCACTTGTTGCTCTTCCTCTTCCCCTTCTGGCACCCCTATAATTTGGATGTTGGGACATTTAAAGATGTCCTGGAGGTTCCTAAGCCTCTCCTCATTTTTTAAAATTCTTGTTTCTTCCTTCTTTTCTGTTTGGTTGTTTCTTTCTTCCTTCTGGGCCACTCCATTGATTTGAGTCCCAGTTTTCTTCCCATCACTACTGGTTCCCTGTGCCTTTTCCTTCATTTCACTTAGTGTAGCCTTCATTTGTTCATCTAATTTGTGACCAAAATCAACCAGTTTGTGAGCATCCTGATCACCAGTGCTTTGAACTGTGCATCTGATAGGTTGGCTAGCTCTTGGTCGCTTAGATGAATTGGCTCTGGGGCTTTTATCTGTTCTCCCATTTGAGCCTTTTTTTTTGGGGGGGGAGGGTCTTGTTGTGCCTATTACATAGTAAGGGGCGGAGCCTTAGGTATTCACCAGGGCGGGGCAGCCTAGTTGCTGGGTTGTGACGCTGTATGTGGGGGCAGGGTCAGAGAGGGAACAATGGCTCTTGCTCTACTCTCTCTGGGATTTCAGTCCCCTCTGTGAGGCTGGGAGTCTCTCCCGGCACTTCAACCCCCACAAGTGTTGTCAATTGGTGCTTTCAGGCTTTATTTCCCGGTGCTGGAGCCCTGGGTTGCGCAGTCTGTCTTGCTGCCCGTTTCTGCCTGGTTTATCTGCGCACAAATGTGTGACCGCAGCCAGCTGCCTTGTGCTCCCTGCTGAGTCTGCTCGTTGCCTCCCAGCGCCCAGTAACCGCCACCTGTGCACCTGGGGTGTGCCAACCACCACCTGTGCATCCAGGACCACTAGCCACTGCTTTTTCCTGCCACAATCCCTTTCCGCTGGCCACCGACTCTGACCCTCTTACTGGTCTGGTTGAATCGTTGTTGGACTTCCGTACAATTCAATTTTCTATCTGTTCTGTTGTTTTTTTGTTTCTAAATTTTTGTTGTCCTTAATTTTGGTTGTGAGAGGAGGCACAGTGTGTCCACCTATGCCTCCATCTTGGCCGGCAATATCCAAAATTTATAAAGAACTTATAAAACTCTACATTGAAAAAATAAACAATCCAATTAAAAAATGGTCAAAAGATAAGAGTAGACACTTTTCCAAAGAGGACATACAAATGGCCAATAGATATTTGAAAAGATGCTCAACATCACTAATCATCAGAGAAATGCAGATTAAAACCACAATGAGATATCACCTCATACCTGTCAAAATGGCTATCATCAATAAATCAACAAACAACAAGTCCTGGCAAGGATGTGGAGAAAGGGGAACCCTTCTGCACTGTTGGTTGAATGCAGACTGGTGCAACCACGATGGAAAGCAGTAATGAGATCCCTCAAAAAATTAAAAATGGATCTGCCTTTTGACCCTGTAATCCCACTTCTGGGAATATATCTGAAGAAACCCAAAACATTAATTCAAAAGAATATAAACACCCCTATGTTCATTGCAGCATTATTTACAAGTGCCAAGATATGGAAGCAGCCCAAGTGTCCATCAGTAGATGAGTGGATAAAACAACTATGGGACATTTACACAATGGAATAGTACTGGGCCATAAAAAAAAGAAAATTTTACCTTTGCAATGGTATGGATAGATCTGGAGAACATTATACTAGGTGAAATAAGCCAGTCACAGCAGAACAAATACCATATGATTTCACC
This sequence comes from Anoura caudifer, assembly GCA_004027475.1. NCBI lineage: Eukaryota > Metazoa > Chordata > Mammalia > Chiroptera > Phyllostomidae > Anoura > Anoura caudifer. The sequence continues at coordinate 173,434 of PVKU01001671.1, read as the reverse complement.
TACATGTGGACTCTAACAAACAAACTAAACAAACAAAACAGAGACAGACTCATAGATGGAGAGCAGGATGACAGCTATGGGTAGGGGTGGTTAGGGGGTGGAGGGATAGAGCAAAAAGGAAAAAGGACTCATGGACATGGACAACAGTGTGGTGACTATAGAAGGGAGGGGGGTATAAGGGGGTTAAATGGTAAAATATAATAAAATTTTTTTTAGAAAAGAAATATTTACCTAGAGAGCCAAGAGTTGACAAAGAAAATTAAATGTTGAAACAAACTTTTTATTGCTTTATTTCAAAATGCTAAAAGCCTTAAATTCTATGATATGAGGAAAAAATAAACCCACGTTTTTGCACAACAAAGACAATTTAGAGCTCTGGCAACCAAATTTCTTAGAACATCAAATGTGAAACTTGTACTAGATAATTGTGCTCTGATCAATATTTAGCCAGGAAATGTAATCTACAGCCTAGAAAAAGCCCTTTTGGGTGCTACTTTGGTTATTCTATATCATCAGGTTCAAGTCTTATGACTTCTGCTTTTAGAAATAGTAGACTGTTATGGGATCATTCAAAATTCTTTGTCCAGGAGTCTCTAAACAGTTATTTACTTCTTTTTTTTTTTTTAAGATTTTATTTTAGTTTTAGAAAGAAGGGAAGGAAGGAAGGGAGAGAAACATTGATGTGCAGAGATACATTGATCAGCTGCCCCTTGCACGCCCCCAAAATGAGGACCTGGGCCACAACCCAGGCATGTACCCTGACTGGGAATCAAACCAGTGACCTTATGGTTTGCAGGCTGGCACTCAATCCACTGAGCCACACCAGCCAGGGTACAAAGTTATCTACTTCTAAACAAAGGACTAAGAATGACCTCAAATATGTTATGGCTACAAGGTGATAGAAAAATCGTATCTACTTTTCAGATGCCAAAGATACAGCTAGCATTATGTCAAGCTCAGTAAGAGAAGTTATATTTCATTGGATTTACTAGATATTTAATATATATTTAGTGCTAGTAGAAACTGGTATAGAAATAGGTACTAAAAACACCAGCAAAACTTCAGCCAGCTATAAAATATCTATTAACTTACTAAACAGCAAATAGGTATTTTACGTAATAATTATTCTATGAAATTTTACACATGATGAGTAACAACAAGAATCCCTTTTTATCCTGGCTGGTGTGGCTCAGTGGGCTGAGAGCCAGTCTGCAAACCAAAAAGGTTGCCAGTTGGGGGAGTCTGAGAGGCAACCAATCAATATAATTCCTCATACATCAATTTTTCTGTCCCTCCCTTCCCCTCTTTCTAAAAATAAATTAATTAATTAAATCTTTTAAAAATCCCTTTTAAATTTGACTACTGAAAAAGTAAAACTATATAAATGTGCATTTTCACTGGCCCATTATTTCTAGACCTATGAGTAATTTACAGTGTGTGTTCAAAAATACATGAGGGTTGAGATTTTCAACAACAAAATATTATATAAGTAGAATGGGAGACTGTTCTTCAACCCTTAAAGACTAACAGGGTCCACAGTAGACAGACACTTCACTTTCCTAGGTGTCTTGTAGATAGTCACCAATGGCAGCGAGAGACAGACAGCAAGTCAGATGCGATTAAAGGTGGGGTGAGCATCCCTGTGCACCAATGTCAATGAGCATAAACAACACCTACAATATCGTGAGACAAAAGCCACTGCATGAAATGCTAGAGGAAATCCTTGCTTTAACATGCTAAAGGTAATCTCACCACCTCGCCTGTCCTTTCACACACGTACCCTACCTGACAAGCTGGATCAAGATCCATTTTTCTTCTGAGAAATTTTTCTACATGCCCGATAGTTGCTTCTCCCGAAACTCGGACAAACTTCTTTTCTAGTGGCTACAAAAATAAACAAATGAATAAATAAGCATTTTCAGATTAAATATACATAAAATGTATAAACCCTAAAGCAAATTTTATAGCAAAGATGATTCAACAGATTTATGAAAAAATTACCATACAATTTGAGTTAGTTTAGTTATTAAAGAAAATTTTCTGCTTAGCTTCACCTCTCTGAAAAGTATGTTAGCAATTTTTTAATAGAAAGGTTTACTGGTTTATTTTACTACCTCATCCAAAACAAAACAATAAAACTTACTGACAGACAGAATATTCAAAATTAAATATCTAAAACCTGGTTTTCTACAACCAAAAAACTGTTTAGAAAAAAGAAATGGAGGAGGAATTGCTAGACCCAAAAAAGATGCAAGGCCTGTAAATAAGAGATATATTGACCAATTACAATGTATGGATCTTATTTGGATCCTGATTTGAACTAACCTATAAAAGTTTTTGAGATAATGTAGGAAATGCAAGTAGTATATAGATATTTGATTAAGGTATTACTGCTAATTTTTTAAATTTTAGTTTCATTATTATATTTGGGAAAAGTCCTTATCTTTTAGAAGCAAATGGAATGATTTACTGAGATGGGCTTCAAAAATACATGGGAAGAAGAGAAGTGGAGAAGGCAGAGATGAAATGACATTGGCCATGAGTTTGTACTTGAGTGATGTGGATGTACATGGTTTACTGTTCTGTCTACTTTTGTGTGAGTCTGAAATTTTCTATAAGAGGGTTTTCCTTTTTAGGTGGAAAATAAAAAGAATAACATCCAGACCTATATAGCTGGAATGTGATCCAATCGTCTGAGGTAACAGGTGGAGAGGCCACAGGGTTTTAAAGTAGAAACTAATGCTTATCCAGCCACTCTCTCCGAGGAAATTTTAAGAATACTATCGAACGCAAAAGAAAAGCTGGGGTGATTAGAACTAAAAGGGTATCTTTTAGGAAAACCTGAGCAGTGTTTTCCTACACTACCAGAGAGGGAACCTAGAATGGTTACCAAGAGGACTGAGGCAGGTGAGCCACATGCTTCTTCCATGTAACGGCGCTCAGCTTCCTTAGTTGGAGTTTGGTTTCTGAAGATCTTTCCAGACAACAGAGCTATCCCATATCACCACAGCATAGCAGATATGACAGATGTTATATGCAGGTGCTCCAGAGATGGACGGACTGCCTGGGTTTAAACTCGGTTCTGCCGTTTTTCTAGCTGCAAGTCTTTGGGCGAGTTGGTGGACCCTTCTGTGTCTCCACATTTGTAAAACAGGAACCTACCTCATAGAATTATTTTAGGAAAGTGATATGATGCATGTAAATAGCTATTAATACTTCCTGGCACACAGTAAGCACTAAGAGTTGTTGGTAATGAAATACCATACACTGCATTTTACTGTCGTGTTTCCATCATCCCCTTTCATCTAGAACAGCTCTGACACTTTATTTTTATGTTTCATGATACTGACATTTGGTACGATACATGGCCATTAAACACATCTTTTAAGAATACTGAGTTATTTGCAGATGAGGTAGCAAAATGATAGGGATTGTTTCAAAATACTGGAAGTGAGTAGATGAGGGTATAAGACAAAATTAAACTGGCCATTAGTTTATTGATAAAGCTAAGTGATGGATACATGAAGGTTCTGTCTACTTTTCAGTATGTTTAAAATTTTTCATAATTAAAAAATTTTAAGAATGACTACCAGGAAAACTTTCCGGGACTAAATTATTGCTTTGTGAAATGCTTTTAAATTGGACAAATAGGGTTTATGATTCTCATGCTACAGGTCTACATGGTGAAAAGTTTAATAACCAGGAATCATTCTAGTCAGATATATTTATTTGAACTCAAAGATAAGACATAAACACAGTTTTTTAAGTAGTGGAGAATACTGAGCTGTAACATCAAAATCTGTAACCAGAACTCCATAAAAAGTACAAAATTAAAAGAAAAATAATCAGCTTGCCAAGTAACAAGTTGGGGCAGGTCAACCTGAGCTAAAAATGTTACATGCAAATAAAATATTAAGCTGACATTTAACTCTAAATGCCAACTATGCAAAAAATGCTTTGAAACATTTTTACCACCAAATTAACACAGCTTTTAGCTTTAGACTTTTCAAAGTTACTCACTTATTCTTCCTTAGACTACTGTTCTGAATTAATAACAAATCCCTACTTAATAACTGCTTTCTCATAAAGCTATTTTATGAGAACATTATTAAATGTACTTCATATTTCAACAATTTTTATTTATAAAACACTATTGTATTGGAAGACAATCTCCATATGAATGCTAATCTGATTCTAAAATGTGTGTTACAGGGTCCTCTTGCAAAGTAAGTGAAAACTAAAAAAGTAAAATACCTTAAAATGTCCCGTGCCTTCATTAGCACTGAAAAATGAAAGCAAAATTAATCAACAAAATATTTTAAACTATATGTGAAATCATGTAACAGAAAAACAACATGAATACAACATTTGAAGAATATCAATTTAATTTTAAAACATAGTATCTAACACTTTAGGAAATAAACAATATAGTTAATTATCATTTCTGCCACCTAGTGGTAAGGAAAAGACAGTAGTATTTTATACTACTTTTGTGTATTTCAGGAATTTCTTTTCTTTTTCTTTTTTTGGTTGCCCTTTATTGGAAAAAAATAATTCCATAACCTGTCATTTTCTGGCAAAGATGTTGGAACCTGTGATAGTTTTTTGGTATAGGAGTTTCTAATTTCAGAAGTTTTAAAAGGTGTAAGGTTTGGGAATTATCAAAACTGTCACCTGTTCTTGCACTGGATCTGGTTAATAATGAAGCTTTGCATGGTGCACCCACAGCTTTGGGGAAGTCATGGTTACTTATTAGAATCTTCTTAACTTTTCAGTATATTCTTCTTTTTCTTTTTAATCCTCACCCAAGGATATGTTTATTATTGATTTTAGAGAAAGAGGAAGTGGGGATCAAACCCACAACCTAGTTATGCGCCCTGACCAGGGATTGAATCTGTAACCTTTTGGTGCATGGGACGATACTTGGCCAGGGCAGGATATTCTTAGTATTTAGATTTCCCCACATGTAGCATTCTAACTTTTTCCAGCTTAAAGTAAAACTTCTTTTTGTTTTTTATTCTATCACAATTAATGTGTTTTTTTCTCTATAGTAATCTTTACAACACAGTTTTTTTTTTTTTTTTTTAAGAAACAAAAGCCAAGTTTATGTATTTATTTCTTGCATTTGAAGTACTCCTCAATGACATCCTTGGCCTGAGACTCTTTGTCATAGTCCTTAACAACCACACAACTGCAACCAACCACTTCACAGGGTTTTCCCTCTGTTGATGTTACAAAGGTTGACCAATTCCCCTAGTTTCTTGTTGTCATCAGCCTTAATTAGGCTGATTTGGTGTTCAGCACAAAGGGTCTCCACCAATTTGACATACACAAGCTCATCACAGTTGGAGGCAAGCACACAAACTTGGGTCTGGAGCTTGTCTAAGGCTTTGGCAGCTTTGGGAGCCAGGCCACAGTGGGTGAGGACAGTCTTCATCACAGCACCTCTTGTAAAGCAGTCCTGACATTCCTTACACCTCCAGCAGCAATGCCTTTCCTAGGCCATGGCTGGGTTATGGGTGGAGCGGAATGAACCTTGACCACACCCAAGCCTCCACCTCCGTGCAATCCCACAGTAGCAGGGAAAAATGTGCAAGACAAATTTATAATATTTATATATTGATAATAGTTTAGACATGTTAGGACTACCACATGTTGATTCTTACAACAATCCTGGGAGTTGCTATTACAACCCCCAACTTAGAAATACAGAAACAAACCGGAGAAGTTAAGCTATATCCCAAGAGTTACATAGTTACATACCTTGAGTTAGACTCTTCAAAGCCTATGCTCTTTCTATACACAATCCACTGCCTATCTGAAGTCATTGCTTTTTATAATCTTCTACTTTAAACATAGAAAGTGAAGAACAGAAAGAAGTGCAAGACTCTCTTAAGATCACCAGACACGCATACCCAATGTAGCAGGGAAATCTAATTTCATATTCCAGTAGTAGAAAAGTCAGTGTGCACAGGTTGAACCTACCTCAACTGTTTTGATCTTCTAGTTCTAGTAGGGTCACCAGCTGGACCAAATATGCCCTTGTATTTACATCAGGTTAAAACTCATCTGCCACTTGTCCTCTGCCCTGAAAGAACTTCCTGTGGGTTACCCTTAGTAGCCTGACTTTTGTGGTGAAAATGTGGAGATTTAATCTGGGGACTGGGGACTTCAAAAGGACTTTTTGCCAAATGAAGCTTTTTCAAAAGGACACCCTGTCGCATTGAGAGCTTTCTTTCCCTTGATCATTTGAAAACAGATAAAGGACTATAATAAAAGGCAGACTACCCACCATAATCACCAAGTTTAATTCCACTGTTTCACAGATAGGGAAGCTGAAGCTCTGGGAAGTTAAAAGTTCCATGAGGGGAAGGGTCATGGCTGACTTATTCAAACTACATTCCCAGCAGCTAGTAGAATGCTATGCTGGTACATGGCAGAATCTTAACATCTTGTGAATAAACAAAATGCAATTTGTCTAAGTTTTACAAAGCTAGATGGCAGAGGAGCTAGAGCCAAAGTCTAGATTTCTTTATTCCTACTGAGGGCTCTTTTTTTCTGTAGCAGGGCACGTGTCAATAATGTGAACTTGGGCAAATGGTAATGACCGCCTTGAATACCGCAGTCAAGCCTCCCTCATTAGGAAAGCCTGTCCTGCTTAATTATTGATTTCTGCTGTGAGCAAAGAAAGAGCGAACAATGGCACACCTGTCACTTATTTGCCATCTTTGCATTACTGCCACTTTTCAAAAGTGCGTCCCTGCTACTTTTTAAAAAAGGTATACAAATACTGATTGTCAGTACCTATTGTGTATTAGTGGAAAAGATTACATTTCCCCAAAATGATTTTTTAGAAATAGAAATTCCTTTCAATTTTCAAATTTTCCTTAGCCTCACTGAAAATCAGGTTACATGGTAAAAATGCAAATGCAATGAAAAATAAAACTTTCTTATTCTAGACTCAGGCTCCAGTGCCCTTTCCTAGAAGCAACTGCCATTAACACTTTCTTACTGTCCTTTCAGAAATGTTCTATGCATGAAAAAAAGGATTCCCACCACCCTTTGCATAAAAACATAAATGGGCACGTGCAACATATTCTCTTCTGTATCTTGCTTTTCCACTTAAGACACTTTACAATAGCTCCATGTCAGCACATGTTACTACATGGCACACGTTCACATGCTATCACTATTCAGCCAGTTCCCTTTTGGACATTTAGGTTGAGACACATTCTTTAATTAACTAAAATTGCTGGTTTAAAGTTTGGTATTACATGGTTCCTTCTGTTCCTTCAAAGAGATGTTTGTTTCATCATATCAACCACTATTATGTGGGCTTTGTGGTGTTTTGCCTCTTAGAAGTTCTTGATTTCAGTTGAGAAAACAGGATAAATACATAGATAAATACAACACAGCACAAGCTGCATACTAATTGAATGATACAGGCAACCAAGACTTATATGGAGGAGGTCACTGAGAAGTAAAATAGTCATCGGTGACATAAAACGGGAAAATCTAGATTTTCCAGAAAGGCACCTTAATTTACACTGCAAACTAATGCAGGTATGTTGAAAACTACAGTTTGACACGTGCCAACTCTGAGGTCATGGCGGTCTATGTGACAATGCGGCAGTACCATGGCACATGCCCTTTACCAGTGTTCAAATGATGCAATTTAGATGAATTAGAAAGATGTCCAACTGCTCTAGAAATCAATTTGGCGAAACCAAGTAAAGCTGAAGACAAACATATCCTAAACTCAGAAAACCTACACAAACTCTTAGAAAACTATCTCATATATATGCAAGGATATATGTACAAAAATATTTAAAGCAACATTGTTTACAATAGCAAAAATCCCCTGGAAACAACTTAAAAATTCAACAAGGAAAGATAAATTATGACCTGTTTAAGGAAATACAAGGCAATGGTGTAATGAACTAAACATTTCAACATGGATAAATCACACAATGCTAAGTGAAAAAGGCAAGTTGGAAAACACTGTGATACCATTTCAAGTTTTTAATGAACAAAAAACAATTCTACATATTGCTTAGGAAGAGATACTTGTGGCAAATATATATTAAAAATGCAGGGGAACGACAATCATTCCTTTTAGGAGCGTGGTTATTAAACTCTAAGGGAAGGAAAGGTGAACAGGAAGAGGTAGCCAAAAGGCTTCTGAAATATTAGCATTGTTTACTAAGTTAGATGGTAGACATACAAGTGGTTATTAGACCTTTTTTTAAGTCTTATATTTCACAGTACTTTTTAAAAGGAAATCAGAAAAATTTGATATTACTTGAGTTCAGGACGATTTCATACAGTTGGGACTTTAAACGTTCTTTATTTTAAGATTAAGAGGTAGAGTGTAGGGTACTCACCCAATGAATTCTAATAATAAAGACATATCAAGTTCAGGTGGAATCCGAAACACTGATTCTAAGACTTTCTTAGATCTTCCTTTGCTTGAAGGGACTGGCTGTGGAACAGCTATTTGGTAGCCAAACAAAAAAGCTGAGTTAGAATAAAAACTTTTATAAATTCAGACCTTTGAAAAATAATTACACGGATATTATAATTGTCGACTACTTAAAAGATCATAAAGCACTCAATCTCCTTTTCTTTAATAACATCAGCTAACCCGTCACAGTCAGTGAAATAAGAGGCAAGCTTGGGGACCACTCCATGATGGAAGGCAGACACGTGTGGCTGGTTTATCAGGGTCACAGAGAAAGCTCATCATAACAGTACACAGTTTTAGATACCCCTTAACAAGCACTACATGCTAGGGAGCTCAGGGTGCATGTCCAGCACTTTACATGCATCATCTCATTTAATCTTGTTATAATCCCATGACATAGATACTACTGCTACTTTTTAAAAACTGTCTTTAAAGAACTGACATTACAGTTTAGTGAGGCTAGGCAATTTGCCTAAACTTATCCACATAGTAAGTGGAAGAACCAGGATTTAAAACCTAATCTAACTTCCATACTGTGACATTACCATCATCATAAAAACTAATGTTTGAACCCTGGCTGGTATGGCTTAGTGGACTGAGCGCTGACCTGTGAACTGAAAGGTAGCTTGTTTGAATCCCAGTCATGGCACATGCCTGGGTTGCTGGCCAGGTCCCCAGTTGGGGGTGTACAAGAGGCAACTGATTGATAATCGACATATCTCTCGCACAGTGATGTTTCTCTCCCTCTCTTTCTCCCTCCCTTCCACTCTCTTTCTAAAAATCAATCTTAAAAAACAAACAACAACAACAAAAAAAAACTAATGTTTGAGCAGTTACTATGTTCCAGGCACTGTTTTAAGTGCTTTGTATCGAGGAAGCTGAGACAGTGAAGTAATGTGTCAAAGTCACAGAGCTGAAGTGGTGGCCAGAAGCAAACTCCGACAATCAGCTCCTGAGCCTGTACTCCTTACTTCTTATACACAATTAAATTGGATTACACTTCAAAACTTGAATACCTTCAAAACCTTTCTCTCTGATCATAAAATAACCAACTATCACCAAAAAGAACCCCAAAGAAAGTAAGTTTTATTGTTAGTGTTCTTTAATCTATAAATACATTATAGTATACACCCAAACTTACCAGGTTTAGGTACTTCTAGACCTCTTTCTTTATAGAAATCATGCATTTGCTTTTTTTCTCCTAAAAAATGATAAAACACAAGCTAAATTACACTTAAAATGTAACTAGGAGAGTCAGCAGAGATTCTGGGGTTCAAAACTATGTAATAAAATAAACTTACTTTCCTCAAGATTGATCACTAATTTGTACACTATGTCTTGTAACTGTCGGTCCAACCTAATAAAAGGAAAGGATGGAGAATACCTCAGAATTCAGAAAAATGCATTTGGTACCAAGTGAATGATGCTTTTGTAAGTACTGTTTTCTCTTGGAAGTGGATATTTCTCAGAGGCAAGTTACTTTTAGGTAGCACTCATGGTTCTTATCTAAGAGAACCTCAAGGTATATGTAATCATAAGTAATCAGAGATCCTTCCATGGTTTGCTAAATTGTTCCACACCTGTTTTTATTCCCTTGATAAGAATGTGAGCTTAAAGGCAGACACTGTTTTTTGAACTTCTGTGTATCATCCGCAAAGCACTTGTTTATAAAGGGAGTAAAAACATAACAGTATTTGCTGAGCAAATACTAAATTAAAGCAATCCATGTTTAGTATTTTTCCTCTCCTTAGGAAACTGAGCGTGAACTGAAAATATGATTAATAAGCCACAATGACCTACAACAGACTATTCTGAAGAGGCCAGTTGTTTTAGGTATTACTTGTAGAAAATAGAATTCTAAATATACTGAAAATGACAAGCCTAAACTGGCCTCATTAACTTGAGTGACAGAATTAAAATCCTCAGGAAAAAAAGAACTGTGTCTCTCTTTTTAAAAGTCCCCAGCAGATATCACAGTGCCTGGTACACGGTAAGTACTCTGTATGCATTTTTTTAAAAGAATAGGTAGCTACCTTTCTTACAATATGTAGATAGGTCAGGAATTTATTCCCAAAAACACCACTTCAAGCTTTCAGAAAAAGTATACTTAAAATATAAATTGTACTTATGTTAGTCTTACCTTATGTTATAAAGAGGTTGTGTTTGATGTACTACTATGTTGCATTTTGGACATCTGTTGCTATAGTAAAAATGTCTTACAATGCAGCTTTTACAAACTGTTGAAACAAAATGTTTAAATTAGGATGTTTTCGAGACGTTTCAAAATTTTAATTATTATTCATAAATGTGAACTGTATGCTTACATGTATGAAGACATTCCGTAATGGTAGTTGCATCTATTAAGTAACCTTTGCAAATGGAACACAAGATGTATGGGGTCAGCTCAGAGAGATTAATCAGGCGCTGCAAATGCAATGGAAACAGTTTTAAAACACAAGCCTCTACCTTCTCAGAATTTAAAGCCAGAATCCCAAGATTTCATTATAACCAATATGTAACTTAATCTGCATCAGGAGAACATGTTACAGTACCTCCAACCCTTCAAAATACTTCTGGAAAATACAATAACACGATATAAATCGATGTTTCAAATATATCCCATTCTTTTGGATATAGTGTATACTGCCAGATGAGGAGCATCTTACTTTATAAATTACTTTTAAAAATGGGCAAACTTTCCAGATATTGGTGTTTATTAGTTCTGACTGGCTATGTGCATTATTACCTAAGTTGATGAAGTGTGCACTACCACATTAAAAAAAAATCTTCCCAATAAGAGTCTAACTCGGTGGCAGGAGCACGGGACCCTCGGCGCCTACCCGCCCGACACGCGGTAGCTTCAATAACGATCTAGAAAACGAGTCAGTCGGGCCCGGAGAGCCTCAGTGATCTGCAGGAACCTCACAAAATGACTCCGCAAGGAATCGGGGCGGGACGCCAGGCCAGTCCGCGCCACATGCCTCGGCAGGCAAGGTGCGGAGAGGTGGAGCGCGACGCCAGCGCCGGGCTGCGGCGGCGAGCTGGGGGCTGCGGCGGGACCCCGAGGCCGCCGGGCCCGGCGTGGTCGGCAGGAGTTATAAATACCTCTTCCTCGTCCTCTGATTCCGGCCGGCACCCCTCCAGCCTCAGCGAGAAGTGGCTCATCTCTTCCTCCTCCTCCTCCTCCTCGTCTTCCTCCAGCTCCTCATCCTCTTCCAACTCCTCGTCTTCGTCCTCGAAGCCGCCCCTCAAGCGGCCCAGGCTGCGCTCGGGCTCCAGCTCGGGGGGCCGGGAGCCGGAGCAGCCGGGAGCCCCCGCCTCGGGCAAAGGCGACGGACCCTCCTCACCCGCTGAGAGCGCCGGGGTGAGGGCAGGCGGGGAGATTGGAGGTGGGGGCGGCACAGCTGCGGCTTCCTCCACCTTGGCCGCGGCCGCGTTACCCCTCGTCAGCACCGGGACCCCCTCCATGCCCCGGTCAGCGGCCAAGCGAGGTGCGACCAGGCGGCTGGATAGCGCGGGAGTTCCTCCAGCCACCTCCAGCCCCACGCGCAGGCGCGGGAGCGCGGCTTGGCCCGCTGGGAAATGTGGTTCGCCGGGCCTCCGCTCAGCCGAGACGCCCTCCGGGCCGCTCAGGTGTGCAGGGGCGGGGCTTGCAGGCTGCAGCTGGAGCAAATCTCGCCCAATTTTTCTTTTGAAAGGCTGGCGTTCTCTTCACTGCCTTTTAAAAAACTACGAAATTGGTATCATTTCAGACAGCAATATTCGTCTGCATCGACTGATGCGCAGAGCACTGAACTAGGTGCTGTAATGATGTTGCATTACGAATGATGATTTCAATTTGAGTGCCAATTAGGCGTTTCTTCCCTCCAAGTTTATTTCCATTAGGGAGTATGAAGGTTCTGTTTTGAAATTCGTTAAGTGTATTTATTTGGAGGAATTAAATCTTGTATTGCCGTAGGATGGAAATTTAATCACTGTTCAAAGACCACCCATGATTCCCCATCACATAAAGGAAGCTCAATTATATTTAGTTCAGCAAACATTTCCTGAGGGTCTACTGTAGCAGGAACTGAGAGCTACCCACTCACCCCATCCTCACCCCCGCCATTTCATTAGGAGAGAGATTTGGAGTCGGCGAACTTGACCCTTGCTGACTAAGATAGTGCCAGCTAACGTCACGATGCTTGCAAGCCAGATTCAGGAGTGAACTGTTCCTTAATGAAATAATGCTAGCGCCGGGGGGGGAGGGGCGCGATACATTTGAGAGAGAATGTGTTGTCACTGAGTAAAATTAATGCTAATCAGGGAGTGGTGTACATACTTCTTAGGGAACTGGTGAGGACAGCAAGTCACTATGTTCGTTCCCAGGAAACAACCAGATTTGGTTTAGACCCATTGCCCCTGGACAAGACCTTAACTCTTCCTCTGCAGTCCCCAAAGTCTGGTAAAACCTGAGATACTAAAGTTGTCAAGATCCAAGAAGGAATGGAAGGAAAAAAATGTCTCCTCCTACATAGGGCACTGTAGATCCTGAAGGGAGGGAAATGGGAATGGGACTAGATATTGAAAAGTTGGTGGAAGAGACAAATTGAGACAGACTTAGACACCTGAGACACTCTCCTAGAAAGGCCTAAAACAGGAAGAGCCTCCACATAATTACGTCAGATAAAGTCATAGCTTCTAATCTCTCAACATTGTAGGAGCTATATGATAAAAGAATTGCTTGTGCTGTGCACTGTAATTATATAATTTTGAAGTCATATGAGATGAACATATTAATATTACTAAAGTTTTTTATGTACAGAATGAGAAATATTGAAAATCCCCAATTTTTTAAACAAAATCTAGAATTGCATATTTTCAAAGCTGGCGAGCCAAGTGAACTGTGAACTTTCATTACTGCCACTGGGTGGTAGCAGTTTACTCAGTGAACAGAAATATCATCAGGCTTTGTCAGTCCTGTGTTGTGATGGCTAGTTTTCAGTGTTAACTTGGCTACATTCAATCACACACTTACTGGGTATTGCCGTGAAGGTACTTTGTAGATGTGATTGACAGCTACAATCAATTGACTCTTAGTAAAAGATATTATCCTCTATAACTTGAGCAGAACTCATCCAATCAGTTGAAAAGCCTTAAAAGCAAAACTGAGATTTTGCTGGGAAATAAAGAAATTCCCCCTGTGGACTGCAGCATCAGCTCTTGCCCAAGAGTTTCCAGCCTGTAGGCCTGCCCTACAGATGCAGACCTGCATAGCAAGCCCCCACAACTATGTAAGACAATTCCTTGCAATAAATCTGAATAAATGAGTAAATCCTACTGGTTATTCTCTCTGGTAGAACCTTGACTGATACATATGGTAGATGGTTTAATTATGTGATGTTTGCAGTATGTGAGGCCTTCCAGCATGCATTTCTTTCATAAAATGAGAATTTCTTGTATCTCCATTGAGATCCATGTGTGTTACAATATTCAGGTTATATTTTTGGGCACTTACCAGGGATTTTTACATTTTGAGAAGGCACCCTAATTGAGTCATGCCCTAGATTGAACCAGACCTTCACTTTTACCCTGGATGCTAACTTATTAGAAAGTAAAACAGCAAAGTGGATCTAGCACAACCAGTATTTGTACCCCACATATCATGATTAGACTGAGAGAGGCTGTAGAACAGGAGAACCATCAGTAGTGGAGTTATTTGGGGTGGGGGAGCTGTTTTGATATTTCAAATGAAGTCATACCTAAAAATTATTATATAAAGCTCACACATCAATTCACTATCTCCTTATTAGTGAATATAAAATAAGAGGAGATAGCAGAGATTGGGTGACTGTGAAAAATGATGGGTCTCTGAGCACCACATATAAAAAAATATTTTTACCCTGGTTGGTATGGCTGAGTGGATTGAGTGCTGGCCTGCGAACCAAAGGGTCACCAGTTTGATACCCAGTCAGGGCACATGCCTGAGTTGCAGGACAGGTCCCTAGTTGAGTGTGCATGAGAGGCAACCACACATTGATGTTTCTCTCCCTCTCTTTCTCCTTCCCTTCCCCTCTCTAAAAATAAATAAAATCTTTAAAAAATTTTTAAAAATAAATAAATATTTTAATTATCTAAGCTATTACAGTTGTCCCAATATTTCCCCTTTGCCCCCTCCCCTCTGGGCACCACATTTTTAAAACAGATCCATGACCAATATGGTGATCAGTTGCAGAATCAAGAAATCCATAAATGCTCTTTGAGACTTGGAATAATTTCCTAGTACTCTTTGGTTATAAATAAATAATTCACCAAAGACTTTAATTTTTTAAAATTTTGTTTACTTACTTTTAGAGAGGGGATGAGAGGGAGAGAAACATCAATGCACAGTTGCCTCTCAAGAGCCCCCTATTGGGGACCTGCCCTGCAACTAAGGCATGTGTCCTGACTGGAAATTGAACCAGTGACGCTTTGGTTCACAGGCTGGCATTCCATCCACTAAACCACACCAGCCAGGACCAAAGACTTAAATTTTTAAATTCAGATTAAAAACCAGAGAATTTTATGTTATCAATATTCATTTCAAAAAGTGTTACTAAAACAATTTGAAATCATCAAATGAATATGCTATATAAATAATTACTAATATACTTCTGACCCAAAATACATATTTCAATCAAGGTCTTGTTTTGATTTCTAGATACTATTTTGTTTTTAAGATTTTTATTTATTTAATTTTTAGAGAGAGGGGAAGGGAGGGAGAAAGAGAGGGTGAGAAACATCCATGTGTGGTTGCCTCTTGTGTGCACCCCACTGGGGACCTGACCCATGACCCAGGCATGTGCCCTGACTGGGAATTGAACTGTGGACCCTTTGGTTCACAAGTGGCACTCAATCTACTGAGCCACAACAGCCAGGGCTGATTTCTAGATACTATTATTTATACCTATTTATTTTGCTGATTTGCTAACATAATGAGGGCTCTTGAAACTCACAGCTTTGTCTTGATTTCAAAGGTCACATGGTTGCTGATCTAACATTCTGTTTTCCTTCTTGAGTCCTACGAATCATGTCTTCTGATGTTATACAACAAACTGATTTTGTGAACAAAAATCAAACTTCAAATTCCTTCGAAACAAGTCAGAGCCAAAGGTTTTAAGCATCATGGTACAGTTCCCAAAGAAAAACATATTTTTCTTTGTCTTCTCAAATACCTCATCCAAAAATGGCCTCCTTTGAAAATTCCATTAGAGAGGTTTATAAGAACTATACTAAATCTGATTAAAGAAAATGGATGAATACACTCATTTCTTTTTTGTTAAAAATAAAATCTGACCTAGATTTTAAGAGGGGGGGATGTAGAGAAAGAAGAAAAGGTTCCTTAGCCCTGAAAAACACCGGTGTTTAAAAGCCAGATGGGTAGAGCAATTCTGCTTGTGACTGCATACCCCAAATCACTGAACATAGGATCTAGCAAAGATGTCTATACACCCATATTCACAACATCATCATCTGTAATAACCTAAAGGTGGAAGCAACCCAAGTGTCCATTGATGGACGGTGGGAGAAAAATGTGTCATATGCATACAGTGGGATATTTATTATTCAGCCTCAAAAAGAAAGGACTGCTTTTTAAAATTGCTTCAACATGCTACATGCTACAACATGGATGAACCTTGAGGACATTATGCCAAGTGAAATAAGCCAGGCACAAAAGAACAAATACTGTATGACTCCACTAAGATGTATAACTCCACTACTCCACCTAGAGAAGTCAAATTTCCAGACACAAAAAGTAGAAGGGTCATTTGTAGTGGCTGGGGAGGAGGGAAGAAAGGAGAGTTGTCATTTACTTGGTATGGAATTTCATTTGGGGAAGATGCAGCCTTGGAGATGGTTATACAACAGTGTGAATGTACTAAATGCCACTGCACTGTACATGCACATAAAATGGTTAAAATGGTAAATTTCATGTTATATATGTTACCTCAATTAAAAATATATGCTCACTCAACACAGAAATGTATACAGTAAAATACAGAATCCTTCTCCATAATCACCCTTTGCATGGACTTGAACATACTTATGCTTATAAGATACCTGGTATTACATAGCCATGTTCTTGAGTGGACATCCTTGAACATGCCATACCAGATGGTTATTTCCATAATTCTAACAGTGAAATTTGTGGGTCACAAGGTATACACATTTACATTTTGATCATATGTTGAAATGGACAAGTTATTTTATTTTTAAAAGATTTTATTTATTTATTTTTGGAAGAGGAGAAGGGAGGGAGAAACATCAGTCACGAGAGATACATGGATCAGTTGCCTCTTGCATGTCCCCAACTGGGGACATGCCTGCAACCTTGCCTGCAGCCCACCCATGTGCCCTGACAGGGAGTCAAACCCACGACATTTTGCTACACAGGCCAGTGCTCAATCCAATGAGCCACAGCAGCCAGGGCTGGACAAGTTATTTTATTCTAAGCCATGGTATACAATGAAAGATGAGGGTTCAGTGAAAATAGGCCCTTTTATTGATGGTTACAATTTAATTAGTACAACCTTAAAGGAAGCAATTTATGAACATTTTTCCTTATAGCAATTTCACTCTGCGAGTCTCTATCCCAAATAAATAAATAAATAAATAAGCAAGCGTTATTTAGCATGACTTACAGGAGCCAAGATTTGGGCATAACTTAAACATTCTTCAGTACAGAAATAAGTAGGTCATGAAAAAATTGTGACCAACTCCCTGTTGGAATATTATACAGTCATTAAAATGACTATGAAGACTGTAATAATACAAAGGAAATAGATATATATTTACAATAGTATAAGAAACAGTAACAAAATGGTATCAATAATTATGTTAGCTATTCAAATTAATGTGGTTTTTCTTTGTCATTCTTTCTGTAATGTGGTTTATTTTTCTAGAAAAAGTAGTATTTGTTTAAAAGTTGGAAAATAAAGAAACTTTTTTTATTTCCTTTATAGAATCAAAGGAAAAAAGCCAGATGGAAACAAGCTTCTTCATGGAAACAGACATATTGATACTAAATTTCATATTGAAAAATAAACATTTAAGAATAGCCAGGAAAACACTAGAAAAGAAAATCTACAGGGATAGAAAGCTCTACAAACATTAAATATACAAAAAAAAAAAGCCTTTAAATGAAAACACTGTGTGTACTACTGCATGAAGAAATAGAAAAAACAGCAACTGAATAGAAAATTCAAATAGATCCAACTACATACAGAACTTCAACATATGATAAAAGTGGCATCTCAAATCACTGAGGCAAAGGTGGCACCTTTCATAAAGGTGCTTAGGAAAATTGGTTAGTCATTTTGTGAAAAAAGAGTTAAAATAGCAGGTCTGGTTGCTTTTTCCTTCTTGTCTTCAAGGGAACCAAAAACCATGACTGACCCTTGGTCAACCCCTGGGAATAGGGCCCTCAGAATGTTTTCTTGTCAGTGATTGATGATTCTTCTGTGTGCATCTGGGGCAATGAACCATGCTGTCCCAACCTGTCAGATTGCTTTGCACAAACATCGAGACTAATGATTGCATGCACCTGACTTCACTGTTGGGGGCCTGAACTTAGTTTGCCATGATTTGCTGTGTAGCAGAATATGCCTCCCATATGACCAGCACTCCCCTCCCTGAAAGACTCAGATCCTATAACTCAAACAAGATTCTCTGGGCAGAGACACACCACGTATGTCTCTCTAGTTTGATGCTGGGAAGAAAGTATGTCCTGTGTGGATGAAAAAAAGATACAGAGCCTCTGTTCGGCCTCTCTGGACTCGGCCAATGTTCATCTTTTTCCTTCTGCTTTTGAGCTGAATCTTTTGCTGTAATCAACCTTAGCCTTGAGTACAAACTGCAATTGAGTCTTCCAATTTTAGTATATGTGCTGTAAAAGTGAGCACTGCAATTGAAGTTTTTTTAAAATTTATTTTGTGAGACAGAAAGAGAGAGGTCAATCAATTTGTTGTTCTGCTTATTAGTGCATTCATTGGTTGCTTCTTGTGTGTGCCCTGACAGGAGACTGAACCTGCAACCTTGGCGAATGGGGACATCACTCTAAGCAGCTGAGCTACCCAGTTAGGCCCTGCAATTGAGTCTTGTGAATACTTTTAGTGAACTGCCAAACTTGAGGAGGTTGTGAGACTTTTTGAGACACTTTTGAAAAAGATAAAGCTATATCCATGTCTCAGACCATTGTCGATAAAAGAATGTCCAGCCTAAAAAAAGTCTTAGTAAGAGTTTGAGCCAAACTGATGACAATTGCTAGGAAGCAAAATCTCAATTGATTGAGAAAATGCTTTGGAGAATGGCAGTTTTGCAGTTTATTTTATACATTAGCATCAAAGAAAGACATAAGGAGGGTTACATGAAATTCACTAGTGGTAGATTAGGGAGGCAGGAGAAAGCAAAGCAGGAAAATTTCTGAGACTGGATAAAAGTAAAACAAAGTGGCACATACTTCTTTTACATCAGTGGGTACGGGACAGTTAATAATGAACATTTACAGCACATAGAGATGGTATGCGGACAACAAGATAACAGTGTGGTCTGTCTCCTGCTTTCGTGCCAGCGGTTGTGCCTTCGAGGGTCTGAAAAAGAAAATTCCTCTGACATTTCAAAGGTATGTTCTTAGATGCACAAAGGCAACAGACAATTTCAAAGATAAAGATCGACTTTTGTTAAGGCCTACCATGTGACTACCCACCACAACCTGCTTTTAGCTCGGAATTTTTATGTTCAGACCACTTTGGTCTGGGTTTGCAAGGCCTGCCAGGTGGGCTAAGCTTGTCAGGTTTAGTATGTGGCCCCTTTTTTGTCCATTATGTTAAGATTAGAGAGCTAATTTGTAAACCGTACAGGCTCTAGAAGAAAACTTGAGTGAATTATTCTTTAACTTGGGTGAAAGGCTTTCTACCTATGATTCAAAATCATGTTGCAATAAAATAAAGATGGACAAGTTTGACTTCATAAAAAAATTCTGCCTGGTTCCCAAATTATAAACAATATGTAAACACAATGAACAAACTGGAAGAAAATATTTGCAGCACATATCTGATAAAGAACCTAACATATAAAAAAACTTAAAAATCATGGGAAAAAGATACAACTTAATCCACCAATGTAATAATATAAAAATAGTTCCAAAACATGAAAAGATGTTCAAACTCTCTGATAAGAGAAAATATAAATGAAAATGCCACTGATATTACAGGGTTCTGGTCAAGATAAAAGCACTTTACTCTGGCCCTGGCTGGTATGGCTCGGTTGGAGTGTAGTCCTGTAACCAGAAGTTTTTGGGTTTGATTCCCCATCAGGGTGTTACCAAAAAGAGGCCTGGTCCTGAGTGGGTCTGTCTAGGGCCAGTTGTAGTGTGTAGGTCCTTGACTTCGTGTAGGAAAGATATCACAACATGAATCCAGGCTCCTATGAGGATACATTAAAGCTGGGAAGAATGAAACAAGTAAAGACTTAGCATAGAAGCAACAGGAGAGTCTAGGCTGCGCTGCCTTGGCTCACTGGGACGTCAGAGAAAAGGGGACCTTGGGGACAGGTTCCGGGGATCAGCCTGGGACGAGCTGCCAGCTGCCCATTGCCTTAGAGCTTAGGAACCATGTGCCTGTGGAGGAAGAAGTGGGGGAAGGAGAGGGAATGGCACCACCTAACCCAGAGGGAGAGCACACAGTCCATGAGTTTGTCTCTAGGCTTTTATCTTTCTTGCAGGTGGGAATCTTAGGGGAGGTCTCAAGGGAGATTTTCAAGGGAGAATTTTAGAATATTCATCAGTTCTCCAGGTGTGCCCTTTCAGGGTCATGGTCTCATTGATTGGTCAGTGACAGGGCAGAAAATCTTAGGTCACTGCAGTTGGTCCTCGCATCGTCCACCTGGTTTTGCTGCTTTTCTGGGCCTGGAGCTGAAATACAGCTGAGGCCTGGATGTTATCTCCAGGAGGAGAGGTTACCACCCTGGGGTCAAGATCCTTGGCTTCCCAGTTTTGCCCCCTGCCAGGCACTTTGGCCCTGGTGACCATCTGCACCTGGCTCTCAGTTGCTTGGCCAGTTTGTTCAGCTGTCTGTCCCAGTTTCCCTATTCCACTTGCCAAGGAATTTTCCTATCTTCTTACTATCCTGCCTCAAATCCAAGATGCAATGGAGAGGATGGCAGTGGAAGCCAAGCAATCACCTACAGCTCTGAGAGGAGAGCTCTGATTTCAAGGGTGAGAGAAGATCCCCATTGCTCTTTTCACTGCACAGCCTCCCGCCTCTTGGTCCCAAGGAAATTGCAGTTGCAGTGAGTGCAATGCACAGCAAGGAAATTAAATTCTGCTTCCGCCCTGTCTGGGGCAGCTCAGTGGATTGAGTGCAGGCCTGCGAACCAAAGGGTCTCCTGTTCGATTCCCAGTCAGGGCACATGCCTGGGTTGCGGGCCAGGTTCCCAGTAGGGGGCACATGAGAGGCAACCACATATTGATGTTTCTTTCCCTCTCTCCTTCCTTTCCCCCTCTCTAAAAATAAATAAAATCTTTAAAAATAAATAAATAAAACAAATCCTGCTCCCTTTTCTAGTCAGAGGACCAGAAAGGGAAGTGTTCAGACAGTAAGGAGATTAATAAAATGGCCCCATAAAGTTATGTATGAACTTCTGGGTATTCTCCATTTTGCCTACTAAGCAGGCCTAGAAGCAGTGACATTCCTAGCCCCCTATCCTTGGTTCCTAATACCACTAAAAGAAACCAGTTTTCCTTGGAGAAATGGCTGATTCCTGCTCTGAAGCCAGGAGAATGCAGGAGGACCTAGAACCTCTCATTGTGCTAAAAAGTAAGGAAGTGCTCAAATAATGGGCCATGTCAAAATAACATGGAAGGTAGTTTGAAGGCACTCCTAGCGGCTAAATCTGGGACAAAATGAACAGCAAATAAAAATGATAATAACAGGTGGTAACTTATTGAATATATTAAAAATCTATCAATCCAAGATGATATGACTAAATAAATGAGAAGGGAAAATTCTTTCTTAATAAGCCAACTAGTACATGTAAAAGAATGATGGAATTAGAAAATCACCATTTGGTGACTATCATATTAATAATTGATACAGGCAGGAATCATCAATGGATGACAAAAACAGTGAGCAAAAGTTTGAGAGGTAACAGGATTATTTTCATTTTCAAAATCTCTATCATATGCTTATAGTGGAGAAACCCAGCACTTAGCACTCTAAGCAAATTATCCAAGTTCAGGCTGATTGTAGTGGGAGTAATCCACAGCCACGCACTTCCTCATGTGATGCACTAAGAACTCAGCGTTACTTCTGCAGTATTTTTGCCAGAGATGCATAACCTGAATCTGCCCATTAGGAAACATGAGGCAAACTCAAATTGAAGAACATTCTACAAATTAACTGGCCCAAACTCTTCAAAAATATTAGTTATACATTTTTTTAAAGACTCAAAATAAAGGAGACTATAGAGACATGACATCTGCGCACAGTGACTAAGCTCGGATTTTCTTTTGCTGTAAAGGATATTGTTGGGACAAGTGGAAAAATCTGAATAAGGTCTGTAGACAAATTACTGAAGACAATATAGTATTGTATCACTTTTATTGATTTTGGTAATTATAAACACACACTAAAGTATTTAGCAGTAAAGGGAAATGTCTGCAAATTACTCTTAGCAGTTGAAAAAATTTTTTTCCTGAACTGCAAAGAGTAAGTTGAGTTGAACCAAGTTTGAATTCTACATCGGGTGAGGCAAAAGTAGGTTTACAGCCCTGGCTGCTGTGGCTCAGTGGATTGAGTGGTGGCTTGTGAATCGAAAGATCACTAGTTCAGTTACCAGGCAGGACGCATGCTTGGGTTGCAGGCCAGGTCCCCAGTTGTGGATATTTGAGAGGCAGCAGATCAATGTAACTCTCACACATTGATGTTTCTCTCCCTCTTTGTCCCTCCTTTCCCCTCTCTGAAAATAAATTAAAAAAATCTTTTTTTTTAAAAAAAGTAGGTTTACAGTTGTGAGTACATAAGTTTATTCTTGTATTATTATTCATTACAATACCAATAACTGCAAACCTACTTTTGCCCCACCCTGTATGCATATCTACATATAGAGATATCTGTTTATCTATCTGTATCTATCCATCTACAGAGACACAAGGATAAAGCATATGAAGTAAATGTTAACATTTGGGGAATGTGGGTGAAGGGCATCTGGGAATTCTTTGCACTATTCTTGCAACTTCCTTGTAAATCTAAAATTGTCCATTAATAGTAGAGTTTACTCAGAAAATGAAAAATGGAACGGCCTTTTGACCCAGCAATCCCACTTCTGGGAATATATCCTAGAAATCCCAAAATGCCAATTTGAAAGAAAATATGCACCTGTATGTTCATAGCAGCGTTATGTGCAACAGCTAAGATCTGGAGACCCTGCGTGCCTGTCAGTGAATGAGCAGATGAAAAAGCTGAGGTACATAATGGAATACTTGGCTGTAAAAAAAGGACATCTTCCTTTTTGCAACAGCATAGATGGACCTAGAGGTTACTATGCTAAGTGAAATAAGCCAGTCAGAGAAAGACAAATACCACATGACCTCACTCACATTTGCAATCTAATGAACAAAATAAAATGACAAACAGGATGGAGACAGAGGCATAGATGCATGGAGCAGACTGACAGCTGTCAGAGGGGAGTGGGGAGGGAGGAACTTGATGAAGGAGGGTAGTGGCACTGGACAAAGAAGATATAAAATGTGAATGACCCACGGACAGGAACCGCACTGTGGTGGTGCAGCCAGAGGGAGTGGAGGCAGGGGTGGGGGCTGGGCCCGGGTAGAGGTGGGCAAGGAGGGGGGAATGGGGACATCTGTAATGGTGTCAATGAGAAAGTTAAAAAATAAATACAAATAAAATTTGTAAAAAATAAACCAAATCTGCAAGAAAGTGAGGTAGAAGAAGTAGAGGCAACATAGAAGAATCAAGGAGCGGTCAGAGGAAGCAAGAGAGGAAACAAGAAAATGTTTGAATTCCAAAATTCAGGAGAAAAGGTAATTTCAAGAACATGGGAACAAGTGGTCCCTGGATTTGTCTTAAATATGGATGTACCTCAGCATTGTGTTCTAGAACATCTTCATTTTTTGTCCTGTGCGTTTTCTCAGGCAATCTTCGTCATTCATACGGCTTCCACCACCACCTACATGCTGATTTCCAAGTCTCCGTCTCCCGCCCAGGCTTTTCTCCTTACTTCCAAACCATATGTGCTCTGTCTACCAGCCAGCTCTCCTTGAATAACCTCCAGGGACCTCAAATTCAACATATCAAAAACTAAATTCATAGAGTTCCTCCCTAACCAGGCTGAATTCTCAGGGAATTCTATTACCATCTTCTCAGTCACCCAAGCCAAATGCTTAGAAATCACGTTTACCACAATCTTTGCCCTCATCTCCCAAATTTAAATATGAAGTCCTGTGTCTACAAAACCTATATATTTTATGAATTTATTCACATTCCCTCCTCCAATTATACTTCTAATAATGAGCCCAGTCTGGTTTTCACTTGAAGGTCAATTTAAAATTAATTAGCCCTGGCCAGGTGGCTCAGTTGGTTGGAACATTGTCCCATACCCCAAAAGGCTGTGGGTTCAATTCCCAGGCAAGGCACATGCCTAGGCTTTAGTTCAATCCCTGGTCGGGGCACATTTGGGAGGCAGTGAATTGATGTTTTTCTCTCACATTGATGTTTCTCTCTCTGAAGTCAATGAATATATCCTCTTGTGAGGATTAAATTTTTTTTTTTAATTTATTAAACTAAAACCAAGCAGCAGTGTGAGTTTAAAACTTAGGAGCTAAACAAGATGGTAAACTCACAATGGTGGCCAGTTTCCCAACACTCCCAACCCAAGAATGGCACAGAAATTGACATATCTGTAGAAGCTGTGAAAACCCTGCATCTACACGTGTGCTTGTGTGTGTGTGTGGGCTGGCAGGCACAGAGTGATGATGGCCTGACAGTGACACCACGGACTCTCTCCTTTGGGGCCTCCCTCACCTTCTCCCAATGCTGGGCTTTCCGTTCCCTCTAGATATATAAATCTATCTATCAGCCAAGATAAATGATAGCCCCAGAGAAATACAAATTCACAGAGAAAAGTAATGTGATGTAGAAGGGGGTGCAACTCCCATTAAAGTTAGAAAGTGAACAACCTTGACAAGATGAAACATTAAACGCATCAGATGGAAAGGTAAATGAAGATAATACATAGCCTCAAAGAAAAAAAAAGAGTTCATGTTGGTTACATCAGGGTTTGTCAATCTTGGCACCGCTGACGTTTTGGGACAGACAACACTCTGCTGCGGTGGAGCTGGGGCTGTTCTACGAATTGCAGATGTTTAGTGGCTCCCATTAGATGCCGGTAGCACGACCCTGAGTTGTGACAAACCAAGTGTCTCCAGACATTGTCAGATGTCCCCCTAGCGTAGGAGAGGGAGGGGGAGAAATTACCCACCTGGATTACTTGAAGCAGGAACAATAAGTAATGAAGAATTTAAAATGTTATGAAAAATATAACCATTGAAATCAATCAATCAATAAATGGGCTCCATAGCAATAGGCCAAGCATGAATCACTGCACTGAAAACTCAGGTTGGGGAACTTTTCTAGGAGGTATCAGGGAAAGGCAAAGATGAAAATATTAAAGCTAGCAGACCTAGAGGATGTAAGTGGAAGTATAACACCTATATTCTAAGAATCCAAGAAGATGGAAAAAATAAAGGGGAGGGTATATTTGTAGATATAATGCTTGTTAAATGCCCAAACAAAAAAATCTCAGCCTGAATGGGTACATAAAGGGCAAATCATGATAGACAGGAAAAAATCTAATTCTAGATACATTAGTGTGAAATGAAAGAACTTCAAAGAGAAAGAGAAACATCCAGATAGAAAGAACAGCTCTTCTATTAAGGAACAAGATACAGATTGACACTAGACCTTTAAAACATCCCAAGAAGAGAATAGGAGAATGCGAGTAGGGGTCAGAAAGGAAGGGGAAAAGAAAATTAAAACTTTATAGTGGGCCTTGGGGGCATTCAGTACTTATCTCTATGGTAGTGTAACAGAAAAAACACTCTATTTGGGGTAAGTAACCTCAGCTGAAGTTGCAACCCAGACTCTTCGGAAAGAGACCCCACCACAGAAAGTGCAGAGCTCTGATTTTGTGAGTCCAGTGTCTGGGCTTCAGTTGTACAGGTGGATCCAGTTTCCAGGACCTGATTCGAGACACTAATGTATGTACCAGAATGTTAGTGTATTATTCATAATGGGGTAAAACATCTATCCAGGGAAGAGTAAACATATCTGGGCTTATTATTTATGGCACTTCTCATCTAAGTACTCAATTAATTACCAACTAATTATCAACTAGTGAATGCTGCATCAGAAGAATTAGTTGAATGATCCTAAGGAAAAGGATGAATTCTCCCCATTCCATAAGCATGTACCATCAGATTCAGGTTCTTTCTCTTCCTCAGTGCTAAGTAAAATACTAACCAATTCTTACTCATTTTCCCCCACCCCATGTTTCATTATCTTACTTTGTATATCCAATTAGATTAGTTTTATATTTCAGTCTTGAGACCATCAACATCATGATTGGACTTTAACATTTACAGGACACCTTTTAAGATGAAGTAAAAATAACTATTTATTATGTGTTATGTATCATGTATACATTATCTCAGTCAATCTTCACACTACTTTATCAGATAGGCACTATTATTTTCCCTACTTTAGAAATTGGGCAACTGGGGCAGAGTGAATTCAGTAACTTGCTCTCTCTCATTCACCTAGGAAATCAGGGTCAAAGGAAGAAAGTAAGACCTCAAAAGCAACAACCTGTGTTAACTGTGCGAGATCTTCCCAACGTCTCAGGTTCACGTTTTGGTCTGCACCTATCCCACAGAGTTGTGAGGTTCAAGTGAGATCATGCAAAATGGTCTATACTATTTTAAAATATACAAGTCAAATACAGAAACTTTATAATTTGTAATAATGAAAAACAGCACAGATACAGAATGTACACATTTCAGTCACAAAATTGAAGTCCTTGAAAACTTTTCATTGAAATATAATGTGCTGTAGAGTTCACAAAGCTTAGGTGGTGCAGCCCGATTTTTACTCAAGTAAAACCTACAAAAAAAGAAAAAAAGTAACCACCATCCAGATCAAAATATAAAACATTACCAGTATTTCAGAAGCCTCCCTCTGGCAAGTGGTATATGCTTTTGAGTTAAAGATCTGGATTCAAACCTTTCACTTTCTTCTTGTGTGACTTTGGCAAGTTACCTAATCTCTTTGGATCTCGGTTGAGCCATCTGTAAATTGAGGATAATAGTACCTTATAAAGTTGTTGAATTAAAGGTCATATAATGTAAAACGCCCACTACTGTGCCTGAATAGAGCTGGTCTGCAGTAAATGGTAATTATTTTCAGGCAAATTCAATAGCCGCTCACCAACTTCAACTTCCTGCCTTTTGAAAGTTGCTCTCGCTCAAATTTTTTTCTCCTTCTTTCTTGACCCTCCTACTACCGTAAATTGCCTTCCAGAGATGTCGTAAAATGCTCCTCCCCGCCCTCCATGTGGCGAAAACTCAATCACACTTGACGGCACAAGGTGGCTCAGCCGCAAGATGGCGGCGCTGGCGGAGGAGCAGACGGAGGTGGCGGTCAAGCTAGAGGCGGAGGGACCGCCAACACTGCTACCTCCACAAGCGGGGGACGGCGCTGGCGAAGGTGGCGGCGGCACTACCAACAACGGCCCCAACGGCGGCGGCGGGAACGCTGCGGCGGCGTCGTCTGCCGGCGGGGATGGTGGGACCCCCAAACCTTCGGTGGCTGTCCCTGCTGTTGCCCCGGCGGGGGCGGCCCCGGTGCCCGCCGCTGCTCCGGAGGCCGGCGCTCCCCAAGACCGACCGACTCTGCTGGCGGTGCTACAGTTCTTACGGCAGAGCAACCTCCGTGAGGCCGAAGAGGCACTGCGCCGTGAGGCCCGGCTGCTGGAGGATGCAGCCGGCTCCGGAGCCCCGGGAGAGGCGGACGGCGCCGGCGCCGAGGCGGCTAGCGCGCTTCTCAGCCGGGTCTCAGCCTCGGCTCCCGGCCCTGCGGCCCCCGACCCTCCGGGCACGGTTACTTCGGGCGCTGCCGCCGTCTCGGGATCAGCAACAGGTCCTGCGGCTCCGGGAAAAGGTGAGCCTGCTGATCCCGGGGAGGCAGCGCCGGCACCAGAGGAAACAAGCCGGGAATGCCGGGGCTGGCAGGCCTGCACCTCTGCGGGCTTGTTTTGAATTTCCTGGGCCCGCCTCTAGGGCCACATGCCCGCCCCTTTCTCTGGTGCGCCGGCTGCGCAGTCAAACCCTCTTGGTAGAGCTGTCAGTTCCAGCGAGAGGCTGAGGAGAGCTGTTGAGCACAGGGATGTACGGGGAAGGTGGGCGCGGAGAGCGGGGACCTTCAGGGTTTGGTCCCTTTCCCCTTATTTGGGCTCTGGAGCCTTGCGCAGGTCTGCACGGACGCTGACAGTATTTCTATAGTTCTGTACTAGCGTACATTAGGTACCAGAAATACTTTAGGTTGGTTCTGTATCTTAATTCTCACAGTCCCATGGTAGGGTACACATTACCTCTATTGGAGAGAGGAGTAAATAGAGGGAGAAAAGTCAAGGGATGGAACACAGCGTAGCCAGTGTTTCTCAAAATACAGGCTAACTGCCTCGACTGTTAAATGTTCTGGGAAGTGCAGACTACTGGGCATCATTTCAAACTTAGTGAATCGGACCCTGTAGAAGTCGACCTAGGAATCTGCATTTTTAAAATAAATGTTTCCAAGATGTATGGCAAAATTTGAGAAATGTTCATTTAGGAATAGACGTTGGACAGACCTGGATTCAGATCGTGCCTCTGTTGCTTTACTAGTGTGATGCTGATTAATTTATTCTTCCTAAGGTTGAGTTTCGCTCTATTAAATGGGTTATTGTGAGGCTCGGGTGTCATATATGTAAAATGACTGGCATTGAAAAGTTTATACCTGGCTACCCATTTCTGACAACTGAGGGCCCGCCTGCTTTTCTCAACTGCTGCACAAAGTCCATGCAGTAAAGTGCACACACAGTGTAAGGTGTCAGAGGTGACCCCGAGCCAATAATGAATGCTTGTTGAATTAAATTATCCAGGCAGAGCCTCTAGGTAATTAATCTGCATCTGTGAGACCTAATCTTTGCGGCACTGCCAGAAGTGAAGTATGAATACTTAGCATTGTAATCCATAGACAGAAATGTGAAAAATGTGATTGAGAGGAATTTTTAAAATTGATTTTGGAGAGATAGAGTGAGGGAGGGAGGAAGAAAGAGAGAAAGAGAGGGAGCGAGACAGAGAAACATGGATTTGTTGTTTCACTCATTTATGTATTCACTGGTTGATTCTTGTATGTGCCCTGATCAGGGATTTAACCACCACCTTGATGAATTGGATGATGCTCTAACCAACTGAGCTACCCTGTCAGGGGGAGAGGAATTTTCTCTGAATGCTGAATTTTGTGAATGAAATAATAAGATGGATGAGTTATGTTGTTGGTTACTTTGTTATAATCTCTCATCTCTTCAGAAATTTGACCTATATTTTAGATCATAACTCACTAAGGAGGGAAAGAAAAGTCTGTCAGAGTAACCAAAATAATTTATATCATTTGTGCAGTAAACAGCCTAATAGTACTGTAATTTCAGCTTAAAAATTTCCAATACTAAAACTCTGATTCTATTGACACATGTATCCTTATTTGGTAATATCCTTATCCTATATTACCAATAAGTACTCAAGTTGACTGCCTTGAAATGGTGGTTTTGGAAATTGTTTTAGGCATATCTTTTGGAAATATAAATAAGGTGTGTCCTTCCCACCCTTGAAATACGTGAGTGAGAGAGGTACACATAGGAAGTTAACACAGGATAGGATGTTACAGAAAAGTTACAAAGTACTTTATCTGGAGAACAGGGAATGTTACTGTAGCGCATGTTTTAGTGGTGGTGGGTGCCATTCGCACTGAGGCTTGAGAGAAGATGAATGAAGTTGTTCGATTTGCACCTACCAAGTTTTGTTAAACTTGTCTTTAAAATAAGGTAGCTCCAGGAAAAATATTGGATCTTTTGTTATTGATTTGAAAATTTTGCTTTCAGCTGGGCAAGCTGAAGGAGTTTGGAATGGTGACTAATCAAAATCAAACTCCCATTAAAAGATAACGTAATTGGGTTGGGGACAAAACTTTGAAAGGAGACAAACATCAGTTTCCTCTGGATCTTAGCAAAACAGCCCTGTTATTTGCTGCGTGTTAGGTCATTTTCTTGAAAGCTGTTTTTCGTTTTTTAAACAGTTGGAAGTGTAGCTGTGGAAGACCAGCCAGATGTCAGTGCTGTGCTGTCAGCTTACAACCAGCAAGGAGACCCCACGATGTACGAAGAATACTATAGTGGACTGAAACACTTCATTGAATGTTCCTTGGACTGCCATCGGGCAGAGCTATCGCAACTCTTTTATCCTCTGTTTGTGCACATGTACTTGGAACTAGTCTACAATCAACATGAGAATGAAGCAAAATCGTTCTTTGAGAAGTATGTGGATTTTTATATATTGTATGTATAGAATATGTGTGTTTGTGTATGATGTATATACGCATCTATGACCACACAAGTGTAAGATTGCAACTTAAAAAGTACTTTGTGAAGGAGAGAGGTACCTGGTGCTCTGAGAACCTAAAAATGGGGGTTTGATCTAGTTGGAGAAGGCAGGGAAGCTCCCAGAGGGGGTGGTGCTTGAGGTAAGATCTGAAGATTGGGTAGGAGTTAACCAGATGAAGAGAAGAGGAAAAAGCCTGTGTGAAAGGTAGGCTCTGTGGCTGTGGGGATCATGGTGGGTACACAGATGAAGGAAGGGCAGTGTGGCTGGAGCGGAATGTAGGGCTGGGGGTGGTACAGCATGAAGCCGAACAGTTGGTTAGGCACTGGAATAGGTGGGTTCTTGGGCCATGCTGAAGGTCTCTGTTTATTCTAAGAGTAGTAGGGGGTGTTACTGTATAGGATTAGATTTGGCTGAGATTCACTGAAAACTCAAACGTAATGGCATAAATAAAATATCTTACGAGCAACAGAAAGCTGTGTTAGGATTAGAGTAGACTGAGAGTGACTGAAAACCCCAAAAATAGAGGATTAAATATGATGAAAGATTATTTCCTTCTCTCATGAAGTTTGGCAGTCCAGGGCTCGGATGGAGTCCTTGATTAGCAGGGACCCTAGCGCTCTCCACCTTGTTGCTCTACCACCCCTGGCATGCAGCTTCTGCCTGTGGCACAAGATGGCTCTAAGCAATCACACTTATTCTTTTTCATGCCATTAATCAATGGTCACATCTATCTACAAAGGAGGTAGGAAATGTGCTGTTTACCTAGGTGCCATTGTGCTCAGTTAACGTGTTCTAGTCAGGTGTTCTGTTGTGGAGGAATAAAGAAAAATATGGGCCATGGCTGATGTGGCTCAGTGGACTGAGTGTCAGTCTGAACCAAAGGGTCACCGGTTTGATTCCCAGTCAGGGCACATGCCTGGGTTGCAGGCCAGGTCTGCAGTAGGGGATATGAGAGGAAACCACACATTGATGTTTCTCTCCCTCTCTTTCCTCTTGCCTTCCCCCCTCTCTAAAAATAAATAAATAAAATCTTTAAACAGAAAGTGAAAAAAGAAAAAAATGGATATTTGGGGACAGTGAGGCATCTCTGCTACAGAAGTCATTGAAGAACCATGTCATTATTAGATTTTATTTTGAAAAGACCCTTATGCAGTGGGGAAGACAGGTGGTGGGAGAACAGTGGCCATAGATTGACCAGTTTTGGTGGTTATGGTAGTGGTTCTCAACCAGGGGTGATACTGTTCCGCTCCCCTGAAATGCGTGGAGCTGTTTTTGGTCGTCATAATGACTGGGGAGGGGAGCAGGTGACTTGGAGATCCTAGATGTTCTGATATGAACAGGCAGTCCCAGTAGCAGAGAATTGTTCTGCCCCAAGTGCCAGTAGCACCCTTGTTGAGACAGGGGACTAGGGTGCGGTCGTGTTGGTGAAAGGAAGTGGGCATATTGGTGATGGCTTGGATATGGAGGTGAGGAAGATGAAGGTATTATTATTTTAAACATTTTTTGTTTACTGATTTGAGAGAGAAAAGGAGAGAGAGAGAGAAACATCGGTTTGTTGTTTCACTTATTTATGCATTTGTTGGATGATTTTTTTATGTGCCCTGACCGTGAATCAAACCTGCAACCTTGGCGAATTGGGACCACACTAACCAGAAAGGGCACTGGGCAGGGCAAGGTATTATTGATAACCTATAGGTTTCTGGCTCCCTCACCTGAATAGGTGTGCCCTTCACTCAGATAGAAAACCCTAGAAGAGGACCTGGTTTCTCAGGTGATGGAAAAATCTTAAGTTCAGATTTGAATATGCCTTTCACTTTATAAGAGAGGTCAAGTTGATTGGTGGATGATATGTGAGGCTCTGGAGCGCAGAGGGGAGGTAGGGCCTGGAGCCATAAATTGGTGGATACGGATGAGATTGTCTGGGAGGGGTAGGAAATAAGTCAGTGAGAGGGCTCAGCCCGAGCCTTAAGGGTCTCTGACATTTGGAGTAGAAGAGATATAAAAGGAGAGGCCAGAGAAATAGGAAGAAAACCAGGAGAGTGTTGAGTTATAGATGTTGAAGGAAAGAAATGTTTAAGAAAGGAGGCAGTGATATGAGAGTCCTGCAGCCTGACCGAAATCTTCTAAAGGTTTTCATCCAGAAAATAAATAAATAAATAAAAATGAAGGGGGCGATGCTTAAAAGTTTTAAGGAGAGCTCTTTAGTATAAGCACTAGACCTAGAAGCTAGGACTTGTCCAATAGGGCAGGTAGTAGTAATAGAGGAATAATAAAACTTGGGACTCTTCATCTCTGTGCCATTGTATCTATTTGTTATTCTATGATGCCTGATAGGGGGCATATAGAGCAAATGTTCTGTAGTTCAGTGATTTTGAAAAAAAAAATTAAGGCTGATGATGACAGAACTTCTACCCTAAGCTAACTAACTTTCCTTTTTTCTTTTTCTTTTTTTTTTTTTAGATTTTATTTATTCACTTTTTTAGAGACAGGGGAGGGAGGGAGAAAGAGAGGGAGAGAAACATCAACTGGTTGCCACTTGCGTGAGCCCAACTGGGGACCTGGCTTGCAACCCAGGCATGTACCCTGACTGGGAATCAAACCAGCGACCTTTCAGTTCATATGCTGCCACTCAGTCCACTGAGCCACACCAGCCAGGGCATACCCTAAGCTAACTTTTCTTACAGTGTTATCAGTAAACCTCTTCCTTTCTCATGGTATAGCCATCTCACGTAGGAAGCTGGATTATCAGAGGGGACTTACTGTCTCCTCGTCATGACAGTTTCTCAGTCCATGCCTGGACCCAGTGCCCAGATGAGGCTATGGGCAATGACTGATACCAGCACTCAGAGGCTGAGATTGCTAATTCATTGAAATCTTAGAAACCCTTAGGTCATGTCTTGATAAGTCGTAATAGGATAACACAGGTGACAGTTTAGGAATCTTGGCAATGTGTCTATCAGAGCTAGGGTCATACTGTCTTATGTTTAATCATTGTTTTCTAAATGTTTTGCATTGTTTGCTGCTCTTACTGAATGCCAAATAATCTTTAATTTTGTTTTGTTAGGAAAATTGAGATTTGTATAAACAAAAGTACATTTAACTTTACTAATTATTACCAAAGCTGAAAGTTTTATTTAACCACCTTTGGTAATGGTGAGTAAATGGAAGTGCTTGTTCTTTGGTGTGAACATTTCATTTTTTCTATCATATTATTAAAGTCCTGATGTTTAACAAGTATGTCTGGTATTGATTATATAAGAAACCATTAAAAATGGTGGGTTTTATGAGAAAGCCACGTATTGATTATTGTTGAGAGGCTACGTGATAGGTACATTGAATTCATTATACTAATTTCTACTTTTGTATACATTTGAAATTTTTCCATAAAAATGTTCTTAGAAGTGGGTTTGAGGGAACGTAAAATTTGGTAAAGCAAAGATTCTAGAATTTTCAAATGTCTGCCAAAGGTGACATTGAAAAGACTGTCTACCAGTGGTGGACATCTTATCTTTCATTTGCTTGTTATTTATTTCAGATTCTCTTAAAATGTTTATGCTGCATTTCAGTTGAGAGTTAAATTGGTCATTTTTAGGATGAATTCAGAAACTGAATTGTAATCATTTTGAAATATGTCACTTCTGATCCTACAGCTTAGTCCAAGATTATTCAGACACGTTGACTATATTCTGGTATGTTTATAAGTATATGGGGGAGAGGCAGATCCCTTAATGATTACATTGAAAAATGACTTTTTAAAATCACTGAAACAGGTTCCATGGAGATCAGGAATGTTATTACCAAGATGACCTACGAGTGTTATCTAGTCTTACCAAAAAGGAACACATGAAAGGGAATGAGACCATGTTGGATTTTCGAACAAGTAAATTTGTTCTGCGTATTTCCCGTGACTCGTACCAACTCTTGAAGAGGCATCTTCAGGAGAAACAGAACAATCAGATATGGAACATAGTTCAGGAGCACCTCTACATTGACATCTTTGATGGGATGCCGCGTAGTAAGCAGCAGATAGATGCGATGGTGGGAAGTTTGGCAGGAGAGGCTAAACGAGAGGCAAACAAATCAAAGGTATGGGAATAAACCTAAGAACTATATAATGCAGATTATGAAAAACTGTAGCATTTCCATCTACACATTTTTCTTACAGCTAGTTTGGGAATAATTTTACACTGTATCCTAAGTTTCGTGTTCTAAGGATGGTATAAATAAATGTCAGTGAGAATTGGGGAATGGTTGCATTTAACGGAACCCTGACTGCAGTGGCTGTAACAAGTAAAGGGTTTTCTTTCACATGAAATGAATTGCAGAGGAAGGCCCTCCTGGGCGGGCACAAGGGCTCCACAATGCCATCAAGGACCTGGCTCCTTGTTGCTGCTCCATCATCTTTAGAATGTGGCTCTCTTCTTTGTGCTCACAGATGGCTCTCGCAGCGCCAGCCTTGCAGCTGCATTCCAGGAAGGCAGAGGGGGAGGATGAAAGGCATATCCCTGCTAAATCTTTCCCTTTTTATCAGGAAAACAGTAAAGCCCTACATTGCACATTTGTGTGTACATCAGTTGGCCAGTATGACCTTATATGGCCATTCCTAGCTGAATGGGAGCCCATGAACAGAAATTGTTTAACTGATCATATTGCTGCTCCAGCAAAATCTGGGTTCTGTTAGTGAGGAAGAAGGGGAGATTGGCTGTTGGGTAGACAAATGCAGAATCTGCTTCAGGGTATAAATGACTATATTTAATTGTGATACATCTGTCAAGATATGAAAAGAATATATCAATGAACAAAAAATTATAATTAATTTTAAAAAATGTTGGCCCTTTTGACTTGTAGGTATTTTTTGGTTTATTAAAAGAGCCAGAAATTGAAGTGCCTTTGGATGATGAAGATGAAGAAGGAGAAAATGAAGAAGGAAAACCTAAAAAGAAGAGACCTAAAAGAGATAGTATTGGATCCAAAAGTAAAAAACAAGATCCCAATGCTCCACCTCAAAACAGGTGAGGAAAACACCTCATGGACATGTGTGGAGGTGTAAGTTATGTTCTACAAGGTTCTGGTTTCTTAGTAATTCCTAGTTTGTTTTTTCTTTCACAGAATTCCTCTTCCTGAGTTGAAAGATTCAGATAAGTTGGATAAGATAATGAACATGAAAGAAACCACCAAACGAGTGCGCCTTGGGCCAGACTGTTTACCCTCCATTTGTTTTTATACATTCCTCAATGCCTACCAGGTCGGTGAAATAATTGGGCAATTTCTGCCTGGAATATCATGTAAAATGGTGACATACTATTAAAAGAAATGTTAATTGAAATGGAGTTTTCTTATTTAAACTCTTGACATAAATATAGCTTAAAGACAGCTGTTAAGAAAGGAGAATTGGACACTGCTGTGAAAAGATAGAAGGCGATATTTAAAGGAACTTTAGCAGCTTGTAGATACCAGAATTCTGCATACATGTGCCCCGGTTTCACTGATCAGAAGTCCTCTGCCAGCCTTTGAGGAGGAGGAAACTGTAGTTCATCTCTTTTGATTTTGGTTTAAGTACTTATATAAACTAGCATTTTTTATTAAGAATTCCACATCTTTATAGATTCTTTATAATAGGCTGCTGAGGATATATTTAGTAAGGTGCAAAAATGATGAGCATTTGCTTCATTTTATGCACTCCAAATCTGGAGGGCAAAAAAGGGGTAAATGATGACAGAAAAATAGCTGTCATTATTTCTTCTCTGAGATGTGATTGTAATTTGCTTCCCTAAAACAATATTGTTTAGTATAAAGTTGCTTTTTCTTTTTTGTTTTTTTGGCAGGGCCTTACTGCAGTGGATGTCACTGATGATTCTAGTTTGATTGCTGGCGGTTTTGCAGATTCAACTGTCAGAGTGTGGTCTGTGACTCCCAAAAAGCTTCGTAGCGTCAAACAAGCAGCAGGTGACTGAGATGACCTGTCAGGATGTAAACTCTCAGTTTACACCAACCTTGCTTCCCATGGAATATATACAAGAGATTGTGATCTTAGCTTTCACTGTTTTTTACTTTAACTCAAAATGCTAACATTCCCAATAGTAAAAAGTGCTTTGGAGTGGCAAGCAGGAGACTGGGGTGCTAGATTGGTTTAATTTCTCTGGGCCTCAGTTTTCTCCTCTGTAGAATGAGGGGATTAGGCTGAAAACTTACAGTTAAAAATCTCACATGTTATGATTGTGTTTGTATTTTAAAAATCTTTGAAGTAGCCCTGACTGGTGTGACTCAGTTGTTGGTTGGGCTTCATTCCACAAGGGAAAGGGTCACTGGTTCAATTCCCAGTCAGGGTACATGCCTGGGTCACTGGTTTGGTCCCTGGTTGGGGGGCATGTGCGAGAGGCAATCGATCTTTCACTCTCACATCAATGTTTCGCTCCCTTTCTTTCTCTCTCCCTTCACTTCTCTCTAAAAATAAATAAAAATCTTTAAAACCTTGGAAGTAAATAGTGGGAGAATGTTTTCTGTTTTAGACATAAAAATGGCTAAAAAAGAATAAGGTCAGGATTCCATTTTTAAGAAAGTTTCTTGCTGTATTTTTAAACAATAATATTTTCAGTAATTTAATATTTCCATAGTTTTTATTTTTGTGAAACATTGTGATGTAATGGCTATCTTGACTTTCAGTCTTGTTCCAACACTGAAGAGTGTGTACGCTCTGGCAAATTATTAACTGTTCTGAACCTCACTTTCCTTTGCTGTACATTGGGGTAGTATCACCCAATTTAGAGGCATTAGCACAGGGAGGGATATGTAGGTGGAACTGTTCGAATGTTCGTTTTTTTCTGAACTGTGATGTGATTACCTTAAAATGTTTTAATGAAAATATACTTTAAAAAATTCATATTTCTGGACCATTTTAGATCTTAGCCTCATAGACAAAGAATCAGATGATGTCTTGGAAAGAATCATGGATGAGAAAACAGCGAGTGAGTTGAAGATTTTGTATGGTCACAGTGGACCTGTCTATGGAGCCAGCTTCAGTCCAGACAGGTGAAGTACAGACAATGAAAATTGAGTACTGCTGTGTTATATTGAAATATTAACTACTGGAAACATTATGCAAATGTTAGGAAAATTTGTTAGAAAAATCTCATGGTTGCTTGTCAGTCATTGTCTTTCAGAATCTTGCCATTTGCTAATTCATCTTGGGTGTATAGGAGAGCAATTTAACGTATACCCAGATTTACAGACTGAGGATGCACAGCTTCAGGGTTTGCTGGTTTTAAAAATTAGTTTTGGTTTTGTATAACTCTTGAATTGCTTCTTTGGGTTCCTGTTTTGGTTTTGTGGCTACTGCTGTCTTCCATCATCTCCAAATTTGTAACAGATTCCTGATATTAAAGGCTTGTTAGCTATTAATTGAAGATTTATCTTTGTATAATCAAAAGAAATAAAGAGGATACTGAAAACGGAAGTTGAAATCCATAAATAGGTATTTGCCTATTTTTCATAATCTCTAATATTCCATAGAAATGGGGAAAGGGTATTTTGTATTCATCATACCATTTATATCTTACTTGGATAGGTATTAGCTTCTAATCCATCAAGATTTTCATCTTTTTGAGCCTTTGAGAATGAGGTTTTTGTTGTTTGATAGGGTTTAGACAGATGATATATTTTTAACTATATTTTGAATAGTTTAGCTTTTGTATTTATCCTTGAAAAATGTATTTTATTCATGTGTCTGTAGTGTTGTTTCTGCTTTTGTATCAGAGATACTGCCTTTTAAATTCTTATACAACTCATAGAGGACAGGAAAATAGATTCATTTTAAAATCAAAGATTGAGTTTTAAGTGACGTATCACATTTCTTAGAAGCCTTTTTAAATTGACCTTACCTGAGCGTAGTTTTTGTCATTATCCCTTTGTATTACTTTTTTAAGAAATTGTTATTTTTTTTGCCCTGGCTGGTGTAGCTCAGTGGATTGAGCGTAGGCTGTGGACCAAAGGTTCACTGGTTCGATTCCCAGTCAAGGCACATGCCTGGGTTGGGGCCAGGTCCCCAGTGGGGGCCATGTGAGAGGCAACCACACATTGATATTTCTCTCCACCCCTTTCTCCCTGCCTTCTGCTCTCCCTAAAAGTAAAATAAATAAGGTCTTTAAGAAAAAGAATTATTTCCCACTCCCAATGGTCTTTAAAAAAAACAATTGAACCTCATTCTGTAGATGTTCAGTAGATCTAGAATGTCACGGCTAACGTTAGTTTGGTTAGTACTTTCCACTCAATTACTGTGAATTCATGTATAAATTAAAAATGAGATGTAGCACATCAGCTATATTTAATATATTCAAATGTACAGAAACTGGACTGTTAACTAAAAGTTATTCTGGGAATCAAATATATTATTTTCTCTTCTCTCAGGAACTACCTACTCTCCTCGTCAGAGGATGGAACTGTTAGATTGTGGAGTCTTCAAACATTTACTTGTTTGGTAGGATATAAAGGACACAACTATCCAGTCTGGGACACACAGTTCTCTCCATATGGATATTATTTTGTGTCAGGGGGCCATGACCGAGTAGCTCGGTAGGTACATTGTGACCTTAGAACTGGGTCTAGTCAAGAACAGGAAGGTTTCTTGTTGGGGTTACAGACTCCAGCCACTCATTTTCACTTCTATTATTCAGGATCAACTTTTTGAGATTGTGAGCATTTATGACTCATTATTTGAAAATGAATTTGGGGAAAAAGTATTACGTGTCTATAGTTATGTCTATATCAAGAGTCCTGAGTAGTTTTCTTTTTCTTTCTCAAGGTAGCTTTTTAACTTACCTTCCCCTGCCTCCCATCAGCTGTTTAACCCTTTTTTATAAAGTTTATTTTATATATATATTTCATTTTTATCAACTGTTTAACCTTGGCCTTTCCCTACTACCGTGGTACCTCTTTCTCTGTCATCTCCCTAAAAGTTAAGGATGAGGTAGCTCAGGTTAGAAACTGTGGTGGCCAAAACTTTTGTGTTGGTTAAACTAGAAGTTGGGTGGGATAGGAGAGAAGGGGGATAAGGAGAGGAGTACTCAGGAATTACAAAGGTAAAGAATGCTTGTACCAGATCAACTTTTTCCTTAAGAATGTTAGTCTCAATCATTCCCTTTTCTTTCTCTTAGGTAATAGTGAGGGGGTCCCATTTGGAACTAACATTTCACATGGATATTTATTCTGGATAAAGTTTGGGCATTTCATAGTTAACTGCTAATTATCTTTTGCTTTTAATAAATTTCTTAAAAGGCTCTGGGCTACAGACCACTATCAGCCTTTAAGGATATTTGCTGGCCATCTAGCTGACGTCAACTGTACCAGATTCCACCCAAATTCTAATTACGTTGCTACGGGCTCTGCAGACAGAACCGTGCGGCTCTGGGATGTCCTGAATGGGAACTGTGTGCGGATATTCACTGGACACAAGGTATTTTCACTTTCAGTATTCCGGCACGCAAGGTTGCTTTTGAGATCTATTTTAAAAAATGAACCAGTGACACATAGATTCTAGATACTATTCATACCACTACATTTCAA
The DNA here is from genome assembly GCA_004027475.1 of Anoura caudifer. Lineage (NCBI taxonomy): Eukaryota > Metazoa > Chordata > Mammalia > Chiroptera > Phyllostomidae > Anoura > Anoura caudifer. The sequence goes on along the minus strand of PVKU01001671.1, from coordinate 133,685 downwards.
AATTCTTGTTTTTCTAAGTATTTTTAGCCCTACTGTTGATTCTTTCCCTGGACTTCTTTCCTAGGGACCAATTCATTCCTTGACATTTTCTCCCAATGGGAGATTTCTGGCTACAGGAGCAACAGATGGCAGAGTACTCCTTTGGGATATTGGACATGGTTTGATGGTTGGAGAATTAAAAGGACACACCGACACAGTCTGTTCACTTAGGTTTAGTAGAGATGGTGAAATTTTGGCATCAGGTAAATGGCTGGAATGGCTTTGTGGGAAGGGTAAATTGTGTTAAAAGGAAACAAGGAGTATTGATAATGGTGAAGTCCTGCTGTCTAGGCTTTTCTTCTTTTTAGCTGTGATTCCAGAGCATCACCCTACGTGTATGGTGACCTCTCAAGTTACGTTAAACCACTGCTTGAAGTGCTCCTTTAGCAGGACTAGAGTTGTTCATCAGGTTTAGATTTTTCACCAGAAATATACAGTAAATACTTAAAGTGTACTTGGCAAAATGTCAGATGCTGAAAAGGGTAGATGCTACTAAATGGTTTCCTTTGATTTACCCTTAGGTTCAATGGATAATACAGTCCGGTTATGGGATGCTGTCAAAGCATTTGAAGATTTAGAGACTGATGACTTTACTACAGCCACTGGGCATATAAATTTACCTGAGAATTCACAGGAGTTGTTGTTGGGAACATATATGACCAAATCAACACCAGTTGTACATCTCCATTTTACTCGAAGAAACTTGGTTCTAGCTGCAGGAGCCTATAGTCCGCAATAAACCATCGGTATTAAAGACCTTTGGAAGCTACTGTTTGAAAAAGGGAGACTAAAAGCAAATACCTCAGTGATTAATATTTAAGCTACGAAGAATGTTTTGTCTATATGGATCTGGAAGTATGCTGCTGGGAAAATCTGAACAGGACAGTTCCACGTTTCTATAGCAACCACATTTAACTAATTTCCGTTAGTTGAATAAGAGGTATTATGCTCATGGAGGGGACATTTTTGGTGCTTTGGAATGTGTGGAAACTATGCATTTTCTGTTCAAATGCTATTTTAATTTATTATGTTTAGGAAAAAATTGATTTCAATAACTCATACTGCTTCAAGATTCAAATTGAGTAATATAATACCATCATGAATTTTAGCTGAAGAATTCTATGAGCATGTTACGTTTCTGCTGTAAAAATGTAGTTAATGTATGGCACTTAAATACTATGTTAAATGATCCACTAACATTTTTGCTTGGCCCATGACTAGTAGAATGTATGTAACTGGGTAGGGTGAACTACAATTCCTTTTTAAGATTTAGATGAAGTACAGCCACCTACTGACATCTGGATTTGCACCTGTCAGATTGAGTGCACCCAAGCACTCTATAAACTGGGTGAAGAAGTTTAGCTTTCATGTTCTACTTCAGCTAAAATGGCTATACACAACCTTGTACACTTGAAGTCAGACAGACATTTCAGTTGCTTACCTCCAGTACTGAGCCTTGCTTTGGGAAACTAAAATTCAGACCAAGTCACTGCCAGTTTTTTGCCTTTGTTGCATTTTGTACAGTTTTTATATTTTTGATATCTTGTAAATAAAGACAACCAGCTTTTCCAGGTTCATAATTTATTGTACAAATTGAGTATCACATGATGAGTTGACATGAACTTCTCCAGGCGTGGGAAATTAACAGATGAGGTACAGTTTAGAATCCTATAAACAAAGCAAAAATAGTTCAGACACAAACATGTTCAACTCTACTTTTAAGACATTCAGTAAATTGCCAGTATAGGACTATCCATGAAACCCATGAACCCCCTGAAATTGAAGGCAAATTCATCAAATTCTCAAAGGAGTCAGTAACCCATCCCAAAATTAAGGTGTATCTCATCCTTATACAATTTAACCTAATACTCCACCTTTAATTAGAAAACTGTCAACAATTCACTATGATCCTAATGTATGCTACCAGAAAAGCGTTGCACCCAGGCATGTGCCCTGACTGGGAATTGAACCAGTGACCCTTTAGTTCGCAGGCCAGCACTCAATCCACTGAACCACACCAGCCAGGGCTATATAAAGTAACATTGTAAACAGTAGAAAACAGGTATGTTACCTAGTATATATCTGTTAATATCTGAGAGGCAATTTCTTTGTATAAGGGGCTACATAAAGTTAGGAGGTACCTAATGGGATATTGAACAAAATACACTTGTCAGGAATAAGGCATGCACCACTGCATTCTGGGATATGCAGTTCCCTAAGGACTGAGAAAACTTTTAAGAGCAGAGGGAAAATTTTGTACCTGTGGAGAGCTACAGTAGATAAAGATCTGGATTTGGGGTTTTCTGTACATCATCTACTGCCAAACACAAATTTTCACTTTAGCATAGGGAAATGGGGTTGGGGGCACTATAAGAAGAAAATGAAGTCTAAAGGGGATCTAAGAAAAGATAGAACTATTTATATGAAAAATTGAAACCAATGACATCAAAATTAAAACAACTATAGAATACCCTGAAACCTAGCTGAATGGAAGTCCTACAGCTAGAGAATTAAGCAGTTCCTCTTAAAGGGTGCCCATGGACATACTAGGACTCACTGCCTCTGCGCTCCAGTGCTGAGACCACAGCTGAAAGGGCACCAGGGACGTGAAGGAACTGAACTGTCTGGCATCAGGGAGAGAGCTGGGGGGACAGCTTTCTGCCAAAGTGCTGGCAGAGGCCACCATTCCTTTCACCCAAGAAAGCTGGCAGTCGGGCGCCCTGAGTCTCCATCAACCTGACTCACACTGATCACCAGTGCTGTTGAGTTCTGAGACCCTGCCCCACACAACTTTCAGGCCCACCCATATTGTCCGGTGGCTTTTCCTTATGAATGGCCTGTCTTGGCTCATGCTTCAGGTTTTCCTAAGATCTCTCAAACATGCAGCAGCTGGCCTCAGTGTGCCCTGTACTTCTTGCAAGTGGCCCCAGGTTTGGCACTAGCAGCAGCTGGCCTTGGCTTGCAGCTTGGCCTCTCCTAGACAACTCCAAGCTTAGCACTAGTAGCAGCCATCTGCAGATTGTTTTGTAGCTCCTATCAGGCAGCCACAGGGCAAAACACAGGTGGCAGCTGAACTTGGGCTGCGTTTCTCCAGAAGGCCCAGAACCAGCGCACCCACTGGGTGATTTCAGACCATGTCAATGCATCACCCAATCACCTTCATAAGCAGCACACTCAAGGGGCAAACTTGGTGGGCTCTAGAACCCCAATGAAGTAAGTTGTCTTCTGTGGGGTGGGTTCCTGCACAGCTGATCCTCCAAGGTGGTTGGAGGTCAGTGGTCGGTGGTCACAAGCAGTCCTTGCAACTAAGTGGCCTAGGAATAAGTCCTTCAATCAATGTGCCAATAGCACTCAAGGCTCAACTACAAGAGAAGGGTATACACGGCACACGTGGAGGGCACACCCTGAGTGCCAAGCTTGGGTGACTGAGGAGGCTAGGCCACTGGACCCTAGAGGACACCTACTGCATAAGGCCTCTCTACCAAGCCTGGAAGATGTAGCAGCTCAACCTAAAACATAGGAATAAGCACAGGGAGGCTGCAAAAATAGGAGACAAAGAAACATGGCCCAGAGGAAGAAGAGAACAAAACTCCAGAAAACGAAATTAAAAAAAAAAAAAAAAAGAGAGAGATAAGCACTCTACTAGATGCAGAGTTCAAAACACTGGTTATAAGAATGCTCAATGAATTTAGTGAAAACATCAACACCATAAAAAAATGACATGGAAACCATTAAAAAGAACCATTCAGAAATGAAGAATACAGTAACTGAAATGAATAATTGACAGGGAATCAACAGCAGAGTAAATGAAGTGGAGAATCAAATCAGCAAGTTGAAATATAAGGAAGCAAAAAAACACCCAATCAGAATAGCAAAATGGAAAAAGAACACCCCCCCCCCCGCAAAAAAAAAAACACATCATATAAGGAGCCTCTGGGACAACTTCAGGCTTACCAACATTCTCATCACAAGAGTACTGGAAGGAGAAGGGAGACAGCAAGAAATTGAACACCTATTTGAAAAATGACAGAAACTTCCCTAACCTAGTAAAAGAATTAGACACACAAGTCCAGGAAGAGCAGAGAGTCCCAAACAAGATGAACCCAAAGAGACCTGCACCAGGACACATCATAATTAAAATGCAAAAAGTTAAAGACAGAGAATCTTAAAAGCAGTCAGGGGAAAGTACCATATTTTGCTGTGTATAAGGTAAACCAATGTTTTTGGCCTAAACTTCCAGGGGCAAAAAAATCTTTCATTTTAATTTTTTAATTCAATTATATATTTATATTTAGAAACAAAACTGATGATCATATTCCAGGGTGTTATTTTGCAAACAGGTATCATTATTGCTTTCTAGAGTTGCACTTTTAACACGTAAGCATAAATAAAAGAATTAAAAGCATTTATATAGATACGGAATTAGTACTACCCATGTATAATGCACACCCCCATTTTTCCCTCAAAAATTTGGGCAAAAAAGTACACATTATGCACAGCAAAATAGGATAGTTAGTTACCTACAAGCAGATCTCATAAGACTCAGCTGATTTCCCAAAAGAAACTTTGTAGGCCAGAAGGGATTGGCAAGAAATATTCAAGCAATGAAAAGCAAGGACCTACAACCAAGATTATTCTACCCAGCAAAGCCACCATTTAGAATTGAAGGACATATAAGGCACTTTCCATACAAGAGAAAGCTAAAGGAGTTCATCACCACCAAACCAGTATTGCATAAGATGTTAAAGGGGTTCTTGAAGAAAACAAAACTATGAACAATAAAAAGAAACAAAAAAAGGGTGAAAATAAAATAAATAGGCAATAAATACTTATCATTATTGAATCTAAACATACAAAATAAATGGACTTCCGGCCATGATGGAGGCATAGGTGGACACACTGTGCCTCCTCGCACAATGAAAATTAAAGATGACAAAGATTTAGAAATAAGAAAACCACCAGCACTGATAGAAAATTAAACTGTACGGAAGTCCAACAACCATTCATCCAGACCGGTAAGAGGGGCGGAGTCATAGCAGGAAAAAGTGGAGGTTGGTGGACCTGGGTGCACAGCGGGCAGCTAGCGGACCCCAGGCATGGGGTGGCAATGGTGCAGACCCAGTGAGGCCGTACAAGGCGGCTGGCTGACCAGGCAGTCCCACATTCCCATGCAGATAATCCAGGCGAAGGGGAAGCAGCGGAAGGGACTGGAGTCAGAGAGAGAGAGAGAGGAGCAAGCACCATTGTTCCCTCTTGGGCCCCGCCCCCACAGACAGAGTCACTACCTAGTGACTGAGCTGCCTTGCCCTGGGGAACACCTAAGACTCCGCCCCTCATTACATAACAGCTCCAACCAGACCAAAAAAAAAACAAGCAAACAAACAAACAAAAAAATAGCTCAAACGGGAGAACAAATCAAAGCCCCAGAGCCAATTTATCCAAGTGATCAAGAGATAGCCAACCTATCAGATGCACAGTTCAAAGCCCTGGTGGTCAGCATGCTCACAGAATTGGTTGATTTTGTTCACAAATTAGATGAACAAATGAAGGCTACAATAAGTGAAATGAAGGAAAATGCACAGGGAACCAACAGAGATGGGAGGAAAACTGGGACTCACATCAATGGAGTAGACCAAAAGGAAGAAACAAACATCCAATCAGAAAAGAATGAAGAAACAAGAATTTAAAAAATGAGGAGAGGCTTAGGAACCTCCAGGACATCTTTAAACGTCCCAACATCCAAATTATAGCGGTACCAGAAGGGGAAGAGGAAGAGCAACAAGTGGAAAACTTATTTGAACAAATAATAAAGGAGAACTTCCCCAATCTGGCAAAGGTAATACAGACTTCCAGGAAGTCCAGGAAGCTCAGAGTCCCAAACAAGTTGGACCCAAGGAGGAACACACCAAGGCACATCATAATTACATTAGCCAAGATTAAAATGAAGGAGAGAATTCTAGAAGTAGGAAGGGATAAGAGGACAGTCACCTACAAAGGAGTTCCCATTAGACTGTCAGCTGATTTCTCCAAAGGGACCTTATAGGCAAGAAGGGGCTGGAAAGAAGTATTCCAAGTCATGAAAGTCAAGGACCCACATCCAAGATTGCTCTATACAGCAAAGCTTTCATTTAGAATAGAAGGGAAGATAAAGTGCTTCTCAGATAAGGTCAAGTTCAAGGAGTTCATCATCACCAAGCCCTTAGTATATGAAATTTTAAAGGGACTTATCTAAGAAAAAGAAGATAAAAAATATGACAGTAAAAAGACAGCAAACTCACAGATATTAACAACCACACCTAAAACAAAAGCAAACTAAGCCAACAGCTAGAACAGGAACAGAAACACAGAAATGGAGATCACATGGAGTGTTAGCAACAGGGGAGTGGGAGGAGGAGAGAGGGAGAAAAGGTACAGAGAATAAGTAGCATAGACAGTGGGTAGAAAATAGACAGGGGGAGGGCAAGAATAGTGTAGGAAATGTAGAAGCTAAAGAACTTATGACACATGGACATGAACTAAAGTGGGGGAATGTGGGTGGGAGGGGGTGTGGAGGGGAATAATGGGGGAGAAATGGGACAACTGTAATAGCATAATCAATAAAATATATTAAAAAACAAACAACAACCCCCCCAAAAATAAACAAACAGGCAGAACAGAAACAGACTCGTAGATACGGAGAACATTTTGATGGTTGCCAGATGTGAAGGGGATGAAAAAAGAGAAGATTAAGAAGTACAAATTGGTTGTTACAGAATAGTCATGGGGATGTAAAGTACAGCATAGGTAATATAGTCAATAACATTCTAGTAGTATGGTGTCAGATGGTATGAAATTTATTGGTATAATCAGTAAGTTATATAATGTCTAATCACTGGGGTGAATATGTCAACTGCAATTGAAAAATAAAAGATGATGAAAAGAAACCTTGAAACTAGCATACTAGCAAAAAAAGAGATACAATTGCAACTGATTTAAAAAGCTGGTTAATAAGTATTACTTAAAGAGCTTACACAAGAGAAACAAGATCTTCACAAACACAAAAGTCCCAATTGTTAAATGAAAAAAATGTTAAGAAAAATACAAATACAAAAAAAAAAAAAAAAGTGGTACAACTTCACCAAAAGACATAATTTTTACTCATCAAATGAACAAAACCCGAAAACTGATTATTATTCAACACTGGCTGGGGCGAGAGATGACATCTTACTAAGCTAGGTGCTTCACAATCCTTTGGGAAAGAACTTGAGTCTAAGAAACAATCATAGACACAGACGTCATGTCATGCTCAAAAGCACTCATTGTAATGTTATTTATATTAAAACAAAATGTAATAGGAAACAGATTTCCTCTGTGAAATAAACCACATATCCATAAGCACTCATGCATTCACATTGTAGAGAACATACCTGTTGTAAGACAAAACACAGGTATTAATCATGGTCAATGGAAACGAATATACAAAAAAAACCTAAACGGTAATTAAAATTTCAAGCGTAATGGGACATGGGTAATATTTTTATCTTTTTTCCCCATGTATGTAATAAATTTTGCATAATGACAATGATTTACTCTTATAGACAGGAAAAAACTGTTAACATCAAAATGGCTGAGTTATAAACTTTTAAATGTCAACTCCTTACCTTTTATGTTGCTTTCACAGCTGGATTTTTTTTAGGCTTTAACTTGAAGTATAAAACCAGCAAAGCAATGCCTCCATATGTGGCCAGTACACACTGAAAAAGAAAGGAAAAAGTAAAGAGGAGTTGCTGTCACAATTATTCTAAAATATAACTGCTTAAAGGTATCATTTGTACTTACATTCATCCGACCTGTGAGAGTGTAAGAGTTGAAATATTTTTTGATACCAGTGAATTGGTATTGGGCATCAGTTTCTGGACCTGCCATGATTTCAATCTTTTAAAAAAAGAAAGAAGGCAACAATAAATTGGTTTGGATGCAATTTTAAAAATGATATTTTTTTAAAAGCTTAAAAAATCTGAAAAGTCATTGCACAAATATTGTAAATTCTTATGTATGTCTTGCCTGATACAGCAGTAGCAAAGACAGTGGAAAAAGCCTTGCTGATGAGAAGTTTTGGAAGCAGGACTTTACCTTGGTTGCTTTTACAAAACAATCCAGAATATACATCAAATCACTTGGCATAGGAAGAAAACACAGTGGTCTCTAAGTCTACCCTCTGACCCAATATTGTTTGATGTTTTCATTCCTGGCTCTATCTATAGACCATGGTATAATGTAAATGGAATTAATCAGTTTTAAGACTAGTTAAAAATTAGAACTTCACAGAGGGATAACCACTAATTAAACAGCCCAACTTACAACCCCTCTTTTTACAATTTTTCTTATAAACAATTTAAGACCTTCATGGGAAGGCAGAGAAGGAAACATTTACTAAATGGAGTTGATACACAGTAGCTGTTGGTGTGGGGAAGTTGGAATCCTTATTCCCATCACCAAAACATAAAAGATTTAAATATAAGTATCAACAGTAAACATAAAAAAAATCCTGTTAGAAAATGCGGGCAGACATTTTAATTCCCTTAGAAAGGGACAATAAAAAGAACAAAATAACAAAACAAAAAAAGATAACCAACCTCATGAACAAAGAAATGTGAAGTGAGACCAGTATTTAGCAGACTGGCAAAGATAAAATTATGATAATAAGCAGCAGTGATATGGTGGAAAACAAGTACTCCCTCTGTTGCCTAGTGTGTAAACTGGAATAACTTCCTAAAGTGCAATTTTGCAATATCTATCAAATTATAAAATTAGCATACCCTTTTATCTAGCTGGTTCAGGTATTTAGCCTTATGCAATTATTACAAAGTGGAAACATGTTACATGTTTCAATCATGGTGACTGAAACACCGTTTACAAAAGTAAACTGGAGCCCTGATCAGTGTGGCTCAGTTGGTTGGGCATCCTCCCACAAACAGAAAGGTCACTGGTTCAATTCCCATTCAAGGCACATGCCTAGGTGGTGGGTTCAGTTACCTGCTGGGGCATAGGCTCATAGGACAAGCAACTGACCCATGTTTTCTCTCTCACATTGATGTTTCTTTCCCTCTCTTTCTCCCTCCTTCTCCTCTCTCTCTTAAAAAAAAAAAAAGGGAAACTGGGAAAACTAAAAGTCCACCCACAGGAGACTGATAAACGATGGCTTCCACTGGAGGAAATAAAATGTGTGTAGGCCTCTATTTATGTATTGACATGAAAAGATATCCTCATGTAATGTAAAATTTTTAAAAAATCCTATTCCTATACATTGTATTACAGAGCACATTGATGGTTCTCAAAGTCTGGTCCTTAGGCCAGCAGCATCAACATCACTGGAAACTTGTTAGAAATGCCAAATGCCAGGCCTTACACTTCAAGCCCACTGAATCAGAAACTCGGGCCCAACAATCTGTTTTAATAAGCACTCTAGGAGTTTCTGATATACGCTCAGGTTTGAAAAACACTGGAGTAACAGAAAACAATGGACGAATATAGAGCAAACTTTTCAGAGGAGTTGTATCTATAGTACGTGTGTATTTTACAAAGACATGTATCTCTCTTATAACAGAAGTAGCAAAGGCACATGCAAAGATCACCAGAACAATGCTTGAAAACTCGTATGTATGACCACCTATCTACCACGACCGACGCCACGCCGAGTCGATTGGCAACACAGACGAGCCGGTCGAGGTCCGGTCGAGATTGGTAGGCAGCGGCAGCGATTCGGCCAGCTCTTGTTGAAATGGAAGAGGGAGATCCGTGAGGAAGTCATTGCTATGGACACTGGCACTCTCCTGTTCACCGTTCAAAGGCCTTCAGAGGCACTCACGTGCACAGAATTGGCAATGAAAATTTTGGACAAATGACCTTAATTCTGAACTGTTTCAAGAACGTTCTTAGAGCAATTAAGGAAATCCAAACGTTCTTGGGTCCCTTCAGTGGCCTTGGCCTGTGCAGCACAAGCTGCACAGGAACATCTCTATTACCAGAAACCTTTATGACATGGCTTCTATATTAACTGTTTCCTTTTACTAAACTTATTAAAGGCAAATTCCTGCCCCCTCACCCCGTTCACCTTCATGATACATTTTGGGATACTAATAGTATTATGCAGGTTTCTAGGAGAAACCCTACAGAAAAATAAGGATTTAACTTTGTCAAATTATCAATCGATAACCCCCACTATCTGTACCTAACAAACAAATTTAGGATGTGGTGTGCAACTGAAACAATTTAAGGTGATTTAAAGCCCCCTCTACACAAAGTGGGATGAAGTCTGATGTTTGCGATAGTCCGCAGAGAACTGATCCTGGCTGAAGAAGAACATGGTATAGGAACGGCAATTTAGTCTGGGTCTTAAAGGAAGACTCTTGAGAGGCTGAGATGGAGCCAAGAGTGGAAAGCGTGATGTCGCTGGTGAGATGAATGGGAGCAAAGCCTGGAAACACTTAGGTCTGCACTCTTCAGCAAACTGCTGGTTACTTTTTTGGCAAAGATCAGAAACCTTTGTGTCAGAGTGCCCTTTGGGAATAACTGAACTGAAACTTGCTTAATGGAGGAGAAAATTACCTAAGAATAAGTGTATTATTTGTTAAATGGCAGCCTGGGGGAAAATCTAAGCAATAGGGTCTCCACTTCTGTTTGCAATTAACTGGCGACAGCTATCAAATATAATTGATCCTTCCATGCCTTTTCTTCACCTGTATAATGGGCATTTCGGAAAAGGCCCCAAGTGATTAATGGCCCTAGCTACTTTCTGATTCTCGATATTGCTGTTTCTCTGTCTGACTAGACATCTCCCCGGAATGGTGAGATCACGAAGTGAAGGACGCAAAGATGAGCGAGAGACGCTCAGGTACCAGAACCAGCCAGCCTCTCGCACTTCAAGGAGTTTACAATTCCCCGTCCTTGCTACCTCTAGGAAAGGCCTTCCCGTTGATCGAGTGTTGGCGTCTAAATCTACTCCGCTTCCCGCGGGCGTGGAGAACAGCAGGGGCCGGGCCACACTCACTCTCGCTCTGACAAAGGCTGCGGCGCAGCAAAAGATCTGGCTGGCGAGCTTTCTTAGCACAGCTCAGCGAGAACGAGCTGCTGCGGACATACCCAGGAAAAGAATAATTCAGCCAGAGATGGGGTCAGAAGCTCAAGTTCTGATCCACTATCACGTCACCCGATGACCTTGGAAGACACCGCTGCGGGCGTCATTTTTCTCCACTGAAAAATGCAATCTAAGGGCCTTCGGGAACCATGGGAGCCTTTGGGAACACCTATTAGCCTCTCCGCAGGGCTGCCCAGCTACTGTCGTACCCCTGGCATCGCGGGCCTCGTGATCTTAAACTCCTTTTCCATCCCCCAACGCCCTCGCCCCATAAAAGGAAGACCTCGCGGCGTTCCCGGACTAGAAACGGTCGGATTTTAGGACGGCGCCACAGGGATGTGGCTCGACGTCCGAGGCCGGGACCCTTTCCACACCCACCTTGCAGAAAGCACGAATTCCGCAGGCGGTGTCCTTCAACGTACAGAGCTACCTTCGGCCCGCCGGAAGAAGCCGCCTCCCCCGCACTCGTTCAACCGGCCTCAGCGATTCAGCCTTCGGCTTCGATTGGCTGTGGCTCGAAGTCCCGCTCTTCCGCTTCCGGCCTCCAAACCTCTCCCCCTAGACAACGACAGGACCCAGCATAGTAACGGAAGTAGGGCTTTGGGCCCGCCCACGCTTCCGGAAGAGCATCATTGAGTTTTGGACAGACAGGTCTCCGCGTGTGTGAAGACAGTGGCGTGGCTTCCGAGGTTGAGACCGTCCGGCGTCGCGAAGCTGGTGAGCGAGGGCAGAGGACGGACACTTTGTAGCTGCCAGGTGTGTCCAAGGGCTAGGTCCCCCGGGTCTCTACCGTGCTCCTCGAATGCCGGGTGAGTGATTTTGCCACCCCAGCCCGGCTCAGAAGCCGGCTGCGCAGGAATGGCTCTTCTAACATCAGGCTCTGTCCCCGGAAAGCAGCTTGAGTCCCCTTTTGCCTCTGGATCGCCTCTTTGAAGCTCTAGTGTCCTTTTGTCTGAAATGAGATTAAGGAACACATTTGCAGCAAACTAGACTCTGCACTTGCTTGTTTCTAGGAAACATACATCCTTTCCCGATCCTTGGCTCCCTCTCCTCTTCACCTCTGCTACGGTCTCAACCCGTTACAGGTTCTTATTGCCAAGACTCTCAGGACCAAGCCCTCCTGCCTTCCGTCCTCACTTGTCCCTCACTTGGACTTGGCTTTCATGGTTTCTCGGTTGTACTGCAGTTGAATTCTACCTGGTTTACCTTCCTTCACTTCCATCTCTCTTCCTGTTCTATCTGTAGCCTGCGGTATATATTTTTTGATTACTGTTCTGTTTTTTTTAACTTTAGCAATCGTTCTAATTCTAACTACAGAAGTCTGCCTAACATTTAATTTATCGTATCTAATTGAAGATCTTCTACAAAAAGCCTAATCTGTCTTTTAAAATTTAACTCTAATTATCATGCCTTATTTTTGCCCTGTGGTCTAGTTGAACAGCCTTTTGTAGAAAGGTAATAGCAGGCTTTTGAGCAAATGTTTGACAAACAAATTGCTGGTCCTCATTGAAATAATTGGCTTTCCTTTGTCCATACTTTTTTCTCACATTCCTTCTGCTTTTCCCTTTCCACCTATAAAAGTTCCATTCATCTTTAACATTTAGCCCCCAAAACATCTTCTTTAGGATGCTTGCATCCTTTACTGAAGCCTCATTATTTCCTATGTTGAGAGTGTATAATCTGATTTGTACTTTAAATTATTTGCATACTTGTTTTATCTTCTTAAAAGTGTTCATGTTCTTTGAAGGTAGGGGGTGATTTATTCAGTTATGTATTTCTGACTTAAATGTAGCTGCTTAATGATATTTACTACATTGAATCTCTAACTTTTTTCCTTGGACCAAAGCATGTGGATTTGTGATTGGAAGGAAAGACTTTGGAAAAATGAAATGTGGATTATCTGGGGCTTGGCATCAAATCATCTATTCCTTGGTCCTGAATGCTGTCTAGCACACTGATGCTAGAAGGCTCTATCTTTTGCCCATTGATCACACCTTTTAGGAAATCTGACACCAAAGTCACATGTCCTGGTAACTCTTTGCATTGTTTTTAGGAGACCGCAAACATGGCAACCATGGAAGAAAGCTTCCCCCGTGGGGGCACAAGAAAGACCCACAAATCAGAGAAAGCTTTTGAGCATTCAGTTGAACAAGACAATTTATTTGATGTAAGTGGTATGCTTGTTTGGTAAGAGTCACTAAACACTTGCTCTGAATATCGTTGGGAACAATGAGCCCTGTTTGAGAATTGTGTTGTTTTTCGGATTTGTTTGTTTTTGAAGTCTGTGTTTGTAAATTGAATATGTTAGCAAGTTCATACCACCACAAAACTATACCTTTTGAAGCATGGCCTCTGATATTTGAGTTTGCAAGTGCTCTTGTTCCTTATTCTTAGGAACTTTGTGCCATGTTGATACAGGGTGGAGAGAAAGCATTAGATCGTTGGGGTCCTTCCTGCCATGTATAATGGTCAGCAATTATGAGTTCTAATTTGCATTAGAACTCATAATTTTCACCTATGGCAGCTATTCTGTAAATGCTGGAGGGAAGGGAACTAACATTTGATTATATGGCTTTATGTCTATTTTATGTTATTTTCTCAACTGTGCTATGAAATAGAGATCTCTGTTCTATCTATGCTGAGGAACTGAAGCTAAGAGAGCTTATATAATTTAGCTGAAACCACACAGCTCGTTATGGTGGAATTGGAAGTTTAACCTGGGTCTTCCTGATTCCACTTTCCATTCATGCATTGTTCCAAATTGCTTCTTGTTTTGGGGCCCCCCAGCATCTGTCCTAAGTCAGGGGAGGAAGAATGCTGGAGGAAAGAGTCTTTTGAGAACACAGAATTGCAAATTTTGGGCAAGGGCAGCATCGGGGGCAAATTGGGAGAGTTGGCATTGAAGTAGGAATTAAAGAAACATTTGGGAGTGGGGTGGAGTGAAGGAATAATGGAGCAAGGTGACAGAGGACCTGAAATTGGAGGGAAAGGCCAAGGTTGCTTCTTTTCATTCTTTGAAACTTTTTCCCCCTTTAGATTTCTGCTGAAGAGGAATCCACCAAAAGGAAGAAGAGCCAGACAGGGCCAGCAAAATCAAAAAAGTTGAAAATCGAAAAGAGGGAAAGCAGCAAGTCTATAAAAGAAAAGTTTGAAATCCTTAGTATTGAGGTTTGTTAAAGTTCGGCTTTATTTTAAACAAAGTACTTGGGTTGCTTCAGTTTGTGTATGTTGTTCTTCCCTCTTGCTTCCTTTTCCCCTTCATTCCTTTCATTCATGTGTGTGTGTATTTTGTTTGTGTCTATAGAGATTCTTGCAGTGTGTGCTCACAATTGAGCATCATTTCATTCTGTTATTAAGTAATGCCTGGGATCATGTATTGTTTGTTTGTTTGTTTGTTTGTTTTTCTTTTTAGCTCATCCCATTCCTATCCCCAGGAGACTTGTGTTTCAGTAAATGTGTAGGTTAGAACTGGCAATGACTTGAGCAGTCATGCTTGAATTCCCTCGTGCTCATAGTCACGTGGAGCTGAGTGGGTGGTTGCCGTGTTAGACCTGGCCTCCGCGCTCCAGACTGCCATTGTCTTCACTGGTGTCTGTCCTTCCTTTTGCTGCCTGTCAGGCGTTTGAGGTTAGGTTGCTTGGAATAAAGTACAAGGTTAAAGTGCCCTCCAGCACTCTAGCGCTGTTAACACTATTGTATAATTTCCACCTTTTTATGGTGCTCAGTCAGATGTTTAAGTACATTGGCATAAACACGTATGTACTAAGTATAACATTTATGTGTCAGAGTTGAGACTAAAAGCCAGACACCCCCCGTACCCCGCCTCCCCATTCATTTTTCTCTTCCCTATTGTACTGATTTCACTTTTTCTCTTCTAGTCCCTGTGTGAGGGAATGCGGATTTTGGGTTGTGTGAAAGAGGTAAATGAACTGGAACTGGTGATTAGTCTCCCCAGTGGCCTCCAGGGGTTTGTGCAAGTAACTGAAATCTGTGATGCTTACACCAAAAAGCTGAATGAGCAGGTGGTGCAAGAAGAACCTCTGAAGGTAAGGAAAATAAGTGGTATACAAATAAATATAAGATTACAAGTTTGCTGAGTGCTAAGAAGGAAAATTACAGGGTGCCATGAAAGTTTGTAATAGTTTTGTTTTTTAAATAAGGGGATTTTGACTTAGACCAGGGAGCCTGGAAGACTTCCCAGAGGGAGGGATGCTTGAGCTGAGATCTAGTACAGGATGAGGCTGTACTAGATGAAGGAGGAAGGGAGTCCAAGCAGAAAGAGTGTGGTGTGTAGCAGAGAGAAGCGGCTAGAGCAGAGGCAGCAAGGGAGAGTAGTGTGGGGTGGGGCTGGAGTGCTGGGTGGGGGCCAGACCATGCGAGGGATTGGTTTTTCATTCTAGAATTAATGACAAGTTCTTGACAGGTTCTCATTGGGGTGGGTGACAGGTAGACAGCATAGGGAATAAATTGGAGAGGCAAGAGTAGTTGCCCAGAGACCAGCTGGGAGGCTGTTGTAATCCAGGCTCCGAGATTGATGGCAGCGTGGGTTCAGGGTTTACTGAGGGCCTAGGAGGTCAAGTTGGTGCTCAGTGACGCAGTAGGTATGGGTGGTGAGGCAGAAGTGTCAGGGATGAGTCCTAGGTTTCTATTGTCCATAATTTGGCGGATCGCCATGGCATTCTGAGCTAGGAAATCCTGAAAGGGGACCTGGATTGTGAGAGATGATTGCAATTTGCTCTTTGCTATGTTGGATTTGAGACAAGGAAACAAAAATGTGTGAGCTTCTTTGTGTAGGTGGTAACTGAAGTTATAAAGGGAGAAGAAGTTGCTCACAGGGAGCAAATACGGTGAAAAGAGACTAAAGATTGACTGCCTTTTAGTTGCTGAATGAAAGGAGAGTTGCTGTTAGAGCAGAAGGAGGACCAGACAGCGAAAACCAATGAACAAAGACCCTTTAGTCTTGAAAGCTGGGGAGGGAATGTTTAATGAAGGAAGGAGTAGTCTCCGGTGCTAAATTCTTTTTAAAAGTCACGTCAGAGAAGGACTGCAAAATAGACTGTTGATTTGGTGGCACAGAAGTCATTGGTGAATTTACTGGGAGATAAAGTGATAGAGGGGTGGCATGCAGATTGCAGTAAGCAGGTGGGAGATGAAGAATACGTAACTCTTTTTCTCAAGCGTAGTCCGTATACAATATTGTAATAGTTATATTGCTTTCACATATACAGTATAGCGATTTGACATTTTTATACTTACGATGTGATCACCCCACTACTTCTACTAATTATCTGTCACTGTGCAAACATATCACAATGCTATTGACTGTATTCCCCTTTACCTTTTACACCCATCCCTGACCCTCGTCCCCTTGGCAGCCATCCCTTTAGTCTTCGTAGACAAATTTATTTTAATTTAATTTTTTTGAGGAAGAGAGAAGAAAGGATTGGGGAGGGGTTGGGAAGAGAGAGAAACATCGGTTTGTTGTTCAGCTTATCTATGCATCCGTTGGTTGATTCTTGTTTGTGCCCTGACGGGGTACTGGGCACAACCTTGCATGGTGGGATGACACTCGAACCAACTGACCTACCTGGCTAGGGTCTTCAGACAACTCTTTTGACCAGTCGTTATGACAATATTTTGACAAGATATTTGGAGGCTTTACATGGAAATTCAAGACTGATTTGGCTACAGACCCATCCTCCTTTGTGGATGAGCAGTTACTGTCTTCATTGCCTCTTGTATTCTTGGAGGGTGAGGATGAGAAGTCATCGATCAGTTGGGCAGTGGGTTCTTGGTCGAGGGGAAGGATATGTATTAGGGTGGGCCTTCTCATTTGCATCATGCAGGACCTGGCCAGCTTGCCTGAACTCTTCTCTCCTGGGATGCTGGTGAGATGTGTGGTGAGCAGTCTGGGCATCACAGAGAAAGGCAAAAAGAGTGTCAAGCTATCTCTGAACCCCAAAAATGTCAACAAAGTGCTGAGTGCAGAAGCCCTGAAGCCCGGCATGGTGCGTATCTGGGTTCAGGGAAGAGGAGCTGGCAGCATGCCTCCTCCCTGCCCGCCTGTCTCCTAGGGAGTGTCTCGATCACCTTTTACTTTCAGCTTAACTGTGACACACAGGTGGGTCTTTTCCTGAGGGCGCTTTGGATACTTACTGGAAATTGGAGACCTGGGAACCTAATCATTTTACCCCGGAGGGGAGAAACGGAAAGCAAGTCAAAGATTTGCTGGTAGAGGGAGGAAAAAAGCCTCCAAGGAGCCTTAGCTGGGGACTTGCTGATGGTGAGGAGTTCCCTGAAGGGCCTTTCTTACCCAGACTTCTTTACAGGTTAAGTTTTTTCAAAGGCCGTGTAGCATTTGTGGGGAATGCTTGAGGGCTGCTCTCCAAGAGCAACAGAGTAGACGGGGCAATCTCTGTCTTCTGTGCTGATGGTCAGCCACCACCAATTCTCTCCATCCTAAAGTTAGTCCCAGCTCAGAGCCTACAAGTCCAGTAGGCACAAAACATTTAGATAAGCTGCACTCATTCAAGTACTCATGTAATTAAGAGGGAGGAGATCAACATGACCTTGTAATGTTGGGCAGAAGCAGTGGATGTTGGGTCAGGCCCTGAAACTTGGGTAGACGGCAATAAAAGGAAGCCAAGTTTCAGGAAATTGACAAGTGCAGAGAGTCTGCTATGTGACAGGTGCAGTTTTAGACACTTTATTTGAAGAAATTCTCACAGGAACCCTGTGAAGCAGGTAGATATCCCTCTTGTTCTTTTGAGAAAATGGAATCAGAGAAGTTGAAGTGACTCTTGCCAAAGACCAAATAGTAAGTGTCGAAGCCTGATTTGAGTGCTGCACTGCTTCTGATGAAACGGGAAGGAGGTTGGCAAGAATTTTTTTTTTGTTTTTTTGTCTTGGAGGTGGTTAGAAAAGATGTGAGGGCAGGAAGAAGGGTAGTTCTGTATTCCCACTGGTGACAGTGCTGGGAGAGACCATACAGGGCCATGTCTCCTATCTTTTGATAGGAGTTCTCCAGGGTAGA
Source organism: Anoura caudifer (assembly GCA_004027475.1). Taxonomy (NCBI): domain Eukaryota; kingdom Metazoa; phylum Chordata; class Mammalia; order Chiroptera; family Phyllostomidae; genus Anoura; species Anoura caudifer. The sequence continues at coordinate 115,497 of PVKU01001671.1, read as the reverse complement.
GGCTCCTCTCTGGCATTCCGTTATTCATCTGTGTATAGCACTCCTCACTGTCTATAAACCGTAAAATCCTTGTAGTCCTGGAGAGTTAAAGTTCGTATATTTCCCTCTTTTAGCCACTGGTGGGATTGAGGTTTAAAGTCAAAAGGAGGGTGGGATTGTGTGAGAAAGTGTTGAGATTGGTGATGGAAACATACATTTTGTAGTGGATGTTCATTGTTTGTCCCATTACCTTTGGCTTTTGAACTTTTGGGAATGCTTTCTCTTCCCCCAGCTGCTCACAGGCACTGTGTCCAGTCGGGAAGACCATGGCTACCTAGTGGACATTGGGGTTGCTGGGGCCAGAGCTTTTCTGCCACTGCAGAAAGCCCAGGATTATGTCAGACAGAAGAACAAAGGTGAGGGGAAGCAGAGGGGCCAGTGCATGGCAGTGAGGGGGGATGTGTGGGATTACACTGTTTAAATGCCACTTTGGTGCATCAACTACAGAATGGTGACCCTGGAGGCTTTGCTGAGGTCGGTGGTTAATCCTAGCCGATAGAAAAGGGAGTATGTGTGAAGGGCCAGCGAGTGGCTGGGTATCGCTAAGATACGATGGGCATTTTTACTGTTTCTCACGGTGGAGAGTCCACTGAAGTGTGGGCCTCCAAGGCCTCTGAATCAGCCGTCTCCTGCCTTTTTGAAATTGTCATATTTTTGTGGTCAACTTCCAGAACAATTAGGGTCATTTCAGTCTCGTAGTTGGACCCTTAGAGATTGGGAATTTGGGGAGTGGTAGATTGTAACTGGGCAAGTAGGCCATGGATTATTTTAGGTACTGCTCGAACCCAAGTTAAAGGCCCTTCTCATGGGTATTTTTCCTTTTGGGGGCTGGGGCGGGGTTTACAGGTGCTGAACTGAAGGTGGGTCAGTACCTGAACTGTGTCATTGAAGAGGTGAAAGGCAACGGAGGAGTTGTCCGTCTGTCTGTCGGTCATTCAGAAGTTTCTACTGCCATTGCTACTGAGGAGCAAAACTGGACCCTTAATAACTTGCTACCTGGACTGGTGGTCAGAGCCCAGGTACAGAAGGTAAGCTGTTCATTGCCACTACTAACCTCTAAAATAAAAAGTTTTATTAAAGTACATGCTCGTAATCTAAAATTGTGCTGCACAGTAGGGTAGCTGCTGATAGCATGTGGCTATTACACACTTGAAATCTAGCCAGTGGTACATGTTGAAATGATAATATTTTGGATATATCGACTTCAATAAACTACTAAAACAAATTTCACCTCTTTTTTTGACATTTTTAAAATCTGACTGCTCGAAAACTTAAAATTACATGTGTGGTGTGTATTATTGTTGATCAAAAAAGTCATGGTATTAAAAAGACTTAAAATGAACTATCTCATCCTTCCTAACCTCATCTTTAACTCTTTTAGCTTATCTTTTGAAATTTACCTCCATATTTCTAACTTATAAGCTTCTGCTGGTACCTCTTGGTTTATCAATTGTAGGCACTGAGTTTTAAATTTCTCATCAAGGTAAACAAAGATTTGCCTCTTTTAATAATCCCTTCCCCTGCCCCAGCCTCCCAGCAGAGATAGATTGAAAGTTTGGATAAATCATTATTTAGCATTTAAGTTATTATGACTATGTAAATTTTGTTTACTGCTGAGCTAGGTAATTAATACACTGTGGCAATTTGTTGAACAGCTTTTTTCTGGAAATTGATAATCAGCTCTTTTTTTGATCATTTGCTAAATTCTCTTCTACCTATTGCTGTTTCTTCATACCCCCTATAGTTATTTTTCTTTTGCTACATTTTTTCTGTGTTTTCAAACCCTTTCAATAATCTCTTAGTTACTTTTATTTCCACCTGGAGCCCCTTTTACTGCCACTCTGCTCCTGTATTGGAGCCTCTTGGACTCCGCGTGTTACTCCTTTTTGGTTTACTCCCTCATTTTAGTAGGCACATTCAACAGAAGTACTTTTGGAGAGGTACATAGGAGGTTACTTCCTCGACCTCATAGGTCAGGGATCCCCAAGACCACTCCTAGGTTCAGTTCATCAGGAAGGCTCACGGGGTTCAGCAGACAGTGGTACTCACAGCTATGGTTTGTTATAGTTGAAGGAGGTAAAGCAAAATCAGCGAAGGGAAGAAGGGCCGATGGAATGAAGTCCGGAAGGAACAAGGCACTAGCTTCCAAGTGTCTTCTCCCAGCGGAGCCGCAGAGAATGTACTTAATTCCTCCGGCAATGAGTTATGATAATGCATGTGCAGTGTTCTCTGCCAAGGACACTCCACAGCAGCTTGGTGCCCTAGGGTTTTTAATTGGGGCAGTTCATGTTGGCACCCTCTGCCTGGCATGTACCCAAATTCTAGGCTCACATAAGGAATGCAAGTGCTTAGCATAAACCGTATTGTTTACAAAAACAGTTTAGGTACAGTTACTTTAGGTACCCAATTCCAGGAGTGGTAGGAACCTTCCCAAAGTCCAGGTTCCAATACACTAGCCAAGTGCTCACATTGGAAGCAGGCTTTTGTGCGGATTATGGTCTCAGGCCTGCTCTGTTTCTTTTCTGCACGTCTACTATATCTGAAATCATTGTTATTCTACTCTCACACGTGATTGGTAGTTAAGCTGGGGTTAGAATTCTAGGTCAAAAATTACTCTGAATTTTGAAGCATTATTCCCATTGTTATCTGGCCTCAGTTACGATGGAAAAGTCTGATGTTCTTTTTCTTTGTGCACGTTTAAATAGTCTTTATTCCTTCTATTTGAAAGTGTCATGATGCTGTGCTTTGGTATGGACAGCTCTTCATCTATTTGTGCTGGACTTTTATGATACAGAAGTGCAGAACCTTCAGTTCTGGGAAAGTCTCTTTTTTACACGTGAGATGTAATTCATATAATTTTAAAGTGTGTAGCTCAGGGTTGTGTGTGTGTGTGTTCACAAGAGTGTACAGCCACAGCCACTGTTTAATTCAAGCATTTTCATCACCCCAGTGAGACTCCCGGTATCCATTAGTGGTCACTTTCCATTCCTCCCTCCCTGAATCCCTGGCAACCACTAATCTAATATTCATGTAAATGAAATCATACAATATGTGACCTTTCGTGTCTGGTTTCTTTCACTTAGCATCATGTTTTCAGGGTTCATCTGCGTTGTACCACATATCAGTTGTTCATTACTTTTTTTAAAATTATATTTTATTGATTATGCTATTACAGTTGTCCCATTTTCCCCCCTTCATTACCCTCCACCCTGCATACCCCCTCCCACCCACATTCCCCCCTTTAGTTCATGCCCATGTGTCGTAAGTTCTTTAGCTTCTACATTTCCCACACTATTCTTGCCCTTCCCCTGTCTATTTTCTACCCACCATCTATGCTACTTGTTCTATGTACCTTGTCCCCCTCTCTCCTCCTCCCACTCCCCTATTGCTAACCCTCCATGTGATCTCCATTTCTGTGTTTCTGCTCCTGTTGTAGTGGTTTGCTTAGTTGGCTTTTGTTTTAGGTCTGGTTGTTAATATCTGTGAGTTTGCTGTCTTTTTACTGTCATATTTTTGATCTTCTTTTTCTTAGATAAGTCCCTTTAACATTTCATATAATAAGGGCTTGGTGATGATGAACTCCTTTAACTTGACCTTATCTGAGAAGCACTTTATCTTCCCTTCCATTCTAAATGATAGCTTTGCTGGATAGAGCAATCTTGGATGTAGGCCTTTGATTTTCATGACTTGGGATACCTCTTTCCAGCCTCTTCTTGCCTGTAAGGTCTCTTTTGAGAAATCTGCTGATAGTCTGATTAGAACTCCTTTGTAGGTGACTGTCCGCTTGTCCCTTGCTGCTTCTAGAATTCTCTCCTTCATTTGAATCTTGGGTAATGTAATTATAATGTGCCTTGGTGTGTTCCTCCTCGGGTCCAACTTCTTTGGGACTCTCTGAGCTCCTGGACTTCCTGGAAGACTATTTCCTTTGCCAGATTGGGGAAGTTCTCCTTTATTTGTTCAAATAAGTTTTCCACTGGTTGCTCTTCTTCTTCCCCTCTGGTACCCCTATAATTCGGATGTTGGGACATTTAAAGATGTCCTGGAGGTTCCTAAGCCTCTCCTCATTTTTTTGAATTCTTGTTTCTTCCTCGTTTTTTGTTTGGTTGTTTCTTTCTTCCTTCTGGTCCAGTCCATTGATTTGAGTCCCAGTTTTCCTCCCATCTCTGTTGGTTCCCCATGCATCTTTCCTCATTTCACTTATTGTAGCCTTCATTTTTTCATCTAATTTGTGAGCAAAATCAACCAATTCTGTAAGCATCCTGATTACCACGGTTTTGAATTGTGCATCTGATAGGTTGGCAATCTCTTCATCGCTTAGATAAATTGGCTCTGGGGCTTTGATTTGTTCTCCGGTTTGAGCCATTTTCATTTCTGGGTTGTTTTGTTCTTTTTTTTGGTCTAGTCTCGGCTGTTACGTAGTGAGGGGTGGAGCCTCAGGTGTTCCCCAGGGCTGGACAGCCCAGTCGCTGGGTAGTCACGCTGTATGTGGGGGCGGGGTCTGAGAGGAGATAATGGTGGTTGCTTTACTCACTCTCATATTCCAGTTCCTTTCACCGCTTCCCCTTTGCCTGGATTACCCGCGGCCTTGTGCAGCCTCACTGGTTCTGCACCGTTGCTGCCCCGTGCCCGGGGTCTGCTAGTCGCCACCTGTGTACCTGGGGGCTGCCAGCCGCTGCTGCCTGCGTGCCCGTCTGCACCTCCGCTTTTTCCTGCCGCGACTCCGCCCCTCTTACTGGTCTGGGTGAATCGTTGTTGGACTTCCAAACAGTTTGATTTTCTGAGTTCTGGTTGTTTTCTTGTTTCTAAATCTTTGTTGTCCTTAATTTTGGTTGTGAGAAGAGGCACAGTGCGTCTGCCTACGCCTCCATCTTGGCCAGAAGTCCTCAGTTGTTCATTACTTTTTATGGCTGAGTAGTATTCCACCATGTGGATATAGCAGGTTTTGACAGTTCATCAGTTAGTAGATGTTTGGGTGATTCCCAGCTTGATCTTTTATGAACAGTGCTGCTGTGAAGCTGATATGTAAGTTTTTGTGTAGACATGTGTTTTCATTTCTCTTGGATACATACACCTAAGAATGGAATTGCTGGGTCACGTGGTAACTTTCTGAGGAACTACTGAAATGGCCACACTATTTTAAATTTCCATCAGCCATGTAAGGGTTCCAGTTTCTCTTCATTCTCACAAACACTCATTATTATCCTTCTTTTTGCTGTAACCATCCTAGTGCATGTGAAGTGGTATCTCACTGTGATTTTGATTTGCATTTCTGTAATTATTAGTGATGTAGATATTGAGCATCTGTGCTTATTGGTCATTTGTATATCTTCTTTAGAGAAATATCTATTCAAAAACCTTTGCTTGTTTTAAAACTAGGTTGTTTTTTTATTGTTAAATTGTAAACGTCCTTTATATATTCTGGATACCAGTCCCTTATTAGATCTTTTTTATTGGTTTTAAAGTATAAATTTCTCTTTCTTTTTTTCTTCTGGACTGTCTGTTAATATGATGCTGGAATTCATGGATGAACTTCTTCCCTGATAATGTGCATGTATTTGTCTTTATTCTACCTTCTGGGAGAGTCTCTCCACTGGAACTTCGCATTCTGTATTGAAGTTTTGTTTTGATGGTCGCACTGCACGTGGGGCACTGAAAGCTGTTAGGAAGTCTGGGTGCCTGGGCGGGACTTGCTGGTTTTCACTGTCAGGAGCAGGAGCTAGCGGACTTTTGGGGGGCAGTCTGCAAAGGTCATCGTTTTAAGTCTTCTCTGGTGTGTGATGGTTCTCTGGAAAGGACCTGCCCGAGGGGGTCTAAGCCTGACTGCCTGACAGCTAGATGGGGGAGGGGCTGGGCGTCTTCAATGTCTACATCCGTACAATATTCAGAATTTTTCTTAATCCACATTTTAAGGTTTGCAGTCTTCCTGTGTTTTGAGTCTGGTTTAGTTTTTCGAGGAAATAACTCCCATTTATTTGGAGATTCCTGATTTCAGTCATTTGCCTCATTGCTTTCTTTTGAGGTGCTTCTCACCTTAATTTCTAATTTTGGGGGTGTTCAGTAGGGTGAGTCGCCTTGCTCATGGTCAGTGTCTTGCTTACTGATTATAGAGAGAGGAGAAGGAAGGGAGAGAGAGAAGGAGAGAAACATTAATGTGAGAGAGAAAAATCAATTGGTTGCCTCTCGTATGCAACCTGACCAGGGACTGAACCCATAACCTAGGCATGTGCCCTGACTGGAAATTGAACCCGTGACCTTTCGGTTTATGGGATGACGCTCCAATAAAACAGAGCCACACCAGCCAGGGCCAGGGTCTTTCTTGTGCAGTCATTTGAGTTTTACGTTCTTTTTCTGGGCAAATCACCAAGTTAGCAACAATTTGTCTGAGTTGTCAAGCTGTCAATTCCCCGGGGACCCTTGAGCAAAGTGCCCTCCTTCCCATTGGGAAATGCTGAGGTGGGAGGATCAGCATCTTCTCTGTGGAAGGGAGGTGAGCTTGCTGAGTGAAGAGACGGCCAGTGCCAGGGCTGTCCTGCCACTTAGAGTTGTAGGAAGAAAGATTGGTAAGGGTTGGCTGGGGGAGGGGAGACGTGGCATCCAGTATGAACAGTGGCTCTTGCATTCTTGTGCCTTCAGAGAGATGTTTTCCATGACAAGTCCTGTTTGTTCCTAGGTGACTCCACTGGGCCTTACGCTAAGCTTCCTCTCATTCTTCACTGGCCTGGTTGATTTCATGCACTTGGATCCCAAGAAAGCTGGAACATATTCTTCAAATCAAGCAGTAAGTAATGTTGCACCTGTCTTTTCTTAATTCCAGCTGTAGTCCAGTCAGCTGCCCAGTGCCCCAGTTAGCTTCAGGGCAGGTCCCCTGGGCGCAGGGAGGAGGTGAGGGGAATGAAAAGTGCCTGGAGGGATTGGGAGAAACCACCAGTGGTTATCTCTGGGACTGGTCAGAGAAGGAGCCTGTGGAGAAGGAAACTTGTAGTTTATTTCTTATCCTTCCATACAGTTTGACTTTTCTTTTTGGTAGCGAATCTTTTGCTTTTACAATTTAAAGTGTTTCAGAGGAGTATTTAACAGGAGAGAACATGATGTATGTTTAAATAGAAAAATGTAATTTTAAAAAATACCATGAGTATAATAGATCCAGTTTAAGAGAACAAGAAATATGTCCAAATACAAAAATATGATTTAAAACATGCTAAGGGTGTAAAGAGACCCAGTTTTGAAAAAAAATTTAAGGAATGTGCCTAGTTAAAATACTGAAAGGTTATGTGAACAGGTCTTAATGGTGATTAACTTTGGGTGATTTTCTACCCTTACATAAAAATTCAGATTTTCTACAATTAACATGGATATTTGAGAAGAAAATTCCAATATGTAGGATTCGGAATTTTTTTATCCTAAAGTGATTTATTTCTTGTTTTTATCCATGCTAATGGATACTATAAAGATGTCTTTGTAATAAGCCAAAATAGGCTTTTCCACCACCTAACGATAGTACTGTTAACATTTGGTGAACCTCTTTCTAGTAATTATCTTCTCCCCGTAGCCATAGGTGTGTACGGAGTGGAGACATTTTGTGTGCTGACATCCGGTGGTCAGAGCGGGCTGTTTCAGGTGTATTTAGAGGAGGAGCCTCTGATGCGGTGACCCCTCCCAGGGTGTCTGTTGCATGTGCATTACTGGCCTCCTGGCCTCGATGCATTGGACATAGTTCCTCTGGGACACTTGGTTTGAATTTTCTGCATGCTGCTTGGTGCGCAAGTCAGTTTTAGTACTTAATGTCTCCGACCTGGTCAGCACATGGAGTCCTGACCTCCGAAAGTCTGCCTGCGGGGACCTCAGCTCCTGTGCGCCTCCTCCTGTTCATTATGTCCTTCCCCTTCTCTAGGTAAGGGCCTGCGTCCTCTGTGTCCATCCTCGGACCAGGGCTGTGCGGCTGAGCCTGCGCCCCATCTTCCTGCAGCCCGGGCGCCCACTCACCCGGCTGTCTTGTCAGCACCTGGGAGCTGTCCTGGATGACATTCCTGTCCAGGGCTTTTTCAGCAAGGCCGGGGCCACTTTCAGACTGAAGGATGGGTCTCTGGCCTATGCTCGGGTACGGAGTCTCTTTGTTCCATTAGGATCTTACCACTAGAAGGACTGTTGGGACACATGGGTCCTTTTCTGCTTCTTCCATTCCTTAATTAGCTTCCTGGTTTTGAATATACCCAAGTGTGGCAGACTGCCTGGGACCAAACAGTGCCCGTTTGTTATATTAGAATGCCTTGGAGTCAGTTTGACATATTTGATACCTAGTGGATTGTAGGTATAAGAATGAATTAGGATCTATACTAGGACTTGGCCAAGTTTTTCCTGAAGGTCCAGATAGAAAATATTTTAGGCTCGCGGGCCATATGGTCTCTGTCCTAACTAGTCAACTCTGTTGTTATAGCTTGGAAGCATGCATAGACACAATGTAAATGTGTGGGCACAGCTATGTTCCAGTAAAACTTTAATTTACAAAAATAGGCACCAGCTGTGTGCTGTAATTTACTAACCCATGATCTAGACCGTTCTCTGACACAGAGATTCTGCAATGATAAAGAGCAGTTTAGTAGTTAGAGGAATTACTTTAACAGGTTATTACAGTACTGATTTTATGGTGGGTGATTAATGTCATCTTGTTTTGTTTGAATGTCTGATTGCCTCAGATCTGTTGTCTCTGGCTTACCCCTAATCACTTGGTACTTTGTAGCTCAGCCATCTCTCTGATTCTAAGAGCGCCTTCAATCCTGGGGCCTTCAAGCCAGGAAACACTCACAGGTGTAGAATCATCAACTACAGCCCAATGGATGAACTGGCTTTGCTCTCGCTGCGGACGTAAGTGTTTTCAGCACGTGGGGGATGTGGCTGTGTGCTCCTGCGCAGATGTGCGTTCACGTTTTCTCCTCGCCTGCTTGGTGAAGGTTTCCCTTCTTGCCAGTGTGATTTCAGTGGCCCTGAATTTTAGGTACCTCTGCCCTAGTTTGTTTAATCTTGTATTTCCTTTTGTTCTAGGTCTGTTATTGAAGCTCAGTACCTGAGCTTTCATGACATCAAGCCTGGGGCATTAGTAAAGGTAAGGCCTTAAGCATCTAGATGCTCCCCCAGCCTCAGACATGTTTTATTTCACAGGTTAACTGTCTGTTCATTTGTCCTCATGGGAACACATTTAAAGCCACATTCCTTGCCTCTCTGCCTGCTAACTGGGATCTTTTTCCTTCCCTTGGGGAACTTGTAATTGATTTCAAGGTTAGGTCTCAGCAGGACCACCCTACTAAAGAGGCAGTAGTCATCAACCTTGTCATGTATGGCATTTATTATACCAGGTCAAAAGGTAGTTCTGTGATGATCTGCCTGCCTGGGATGTTCGTAAGGAGCCAGTTCCTGTGGCCTCTCCTTTTGAACCCTTTAGCCCCAGTTGAGCAGCTCCCCTTTATTTTTTAGGAGACATGGTCCCCTCCTTTAGAGAATGCATGTGTAAGGCAGACACACACACACAAAAGGATGCGAAGGTTCCCATACATAAATCCGACTACATCCAGCACAGTGTGGGGTATGTGCTTTACGCCTATGAGATCTGGAATAACAGACACAGCCCAGAAACATGGACTTCGAGAGACAGGTGTGACATGCATTGTTTTAAGAGGTGGAGGAAACCATTCTGGAGGCATGATGGCATCTTCTGTTGGGACTCCCTAGGGCACAGTGCTGACCATAAAGCCATACGGAATGTTGGTGAAGGTGGGTGAGCAAATCAGGGGCCTGGTACCTCCCATGCACCTGGCTGACATCCTGATGAAGAATCCAGAGAAGAAGTACCACATTGGGGATGAAGTCACATGCCGGGTGAGCCTTCTGAAGGGTCTCTGTTGGGGATTTGGTGCGATGGGAGGAGTAATGCTTTTCAAATGAAGTTTCTGCCCATTTCCACTAAATGATCCCGCAATATCTTCAGTGTTATGCCCAGCATTGGGAGAGAAAACTGGCTTCCTGTCTTTGAGAATTGTGTAGTATGATTGAGGGTTAAAACTTCTATATATGAAGGTAACAGGCCAGTGTGTGTGTGACCTTTCGCCACATGGTTTGGTGCAGAGTATCTCCTCTGATCCTATCTCAGAAAGGGGAGGTGAGGGTGGACCGGGGCAGCGAGAGTCGTCGATGATGGCAGTAGTGACCACCACGTAACATGTACTTTGTGCCAGTCGCTGTGCTAGGCACATGAAGTGCGTTATTTCGTTTAGTCCTTAAAACAAACACCCCTGTAAAGTAAGTACTACTATCCTTATTTTGCAGGTAGGGAAACTAAAGCTTAGGAAAGCCAAGTATCTAGCCCCAAAGTCACATAGCTAGTAAATGGCAGAACCAGTTTTCACATTTAGCTCTGTGTAACAGTAATGTGTCCTTGATTTCTGGCAGAGGTGGGACTTGAACTAGAAAGGACGGGTAAGATTTTGTAGGTTGAGGAGGAGCAAGCAGTATGTCAGGCACCGAAATAGCCCAAACAAAGCTGCCAAAACTTAGTGTCTTATTACAAAGGCTTGAATCTCAAGAAAAGCTTCACAAAGTTGTGAGATTAAAGGATAGTACACAGTACTTTTCATTGTATTTTATTGCTGTGTTTTCTTGTTTTCATTTTATTTCACTTCGGTCAACAAAGAGATTGATTACCCATTGGTACAATATTTTGTGGTTGTGGGGTTAGGAGGCTTACAAGCAGAGGAATTTCTCTGTCCTTGGGGAGATGACTTTCTGAGGGATGAGAGATGGTTGGATCTCCTGGTCTTAGCTTATAGCTAATACACAGATGGTCAATTGGTTCAGTCATCCTTCTATCAGATGAGATACTAGTGGTCTAGGAAGGAGCTGAGGCAGGTAGAAGTAACTGACGCACGCCTCTGGAGGTGCAGTGGGCTGATGGCTGTTGCTGCAGACCCAGGAGGGAGCTTATGGGAGGAAGTGCATTTGAAATAGAGGTGAATGCTCTCTGGGTTGTCATCCAGCAGGAAGCAGAGAGGGTCTACAGCTGAGATTATTCTCAGAGGGAAAGAGATAGCGGGTTCTTAGAGACTGGCCAAGCTTCTGGTTTTAGGGGGTTGCAGAGACCAGCTCGGCCCTCTTGGTAACGGGTAACTTGATGACAGCCAGTATCCTTTTCCCTAGGTTTTGCTTTGTGACCCTGAAGCCAAAAAGCTGATGATGACCCTGAAGAAAACCTTGGTTGAGTCCAAACTTCCTGCCATTACCTGCTATGCTGATGCCAAGCCTGGGCTGCAGACACATGGCTTCATCCTCAGAGTCAAGGACTATGGCTGCATTGTGAAGTTCTACAATGATGTGCAGGGACTGGTACCCAAGCACGAGCTCAGTGCTGAGTATGTCCCTGACCCAGAAAGGGTCTTTTATACCGGCCAGGTAATCCTTTCCCCAGACAGGCTCCGACCCTTGGTGACGACATGACCACAGATTTGAAGGAGTGGTATGGAGAGCAATTTTTTAATAGATGAGGAAGAGAGCATGTGGGGCAGTGGGCCTGAGCCAGCTAGGTGGAGGGGTTGGGAACAGAGCAGAGAGAAACCCTCAAGAGGTTTCAACAGAAGCTGGCAAACTAATGGACCTCAGACCCACAATCTGGAAGAAATTAGTCTTTCCCAGTGGTGCGCTGGTGTCCCCCACATCAGAAGTTGTTCTGAGGCCACTGCCACCAGCAGGGGGCAGTGTTATAAAACCAGCGACTCTGGGTCTGTCTAGGAAGAATTGTTTAGAATTTGAGGTTGTACCAAAAATGTATTCATGTGTTGCTTTCGCCTAAAGACTGACTCGGGAAGGGAGTTTCTGTGTAGTTCTCATACATTTCTTTTTGCTGCATTCTGATCTGATCCACAATCTGGGTGGATCTCCCAAGGCCTCTGCAGCGCTGGTGGAGGACACCTCTCTCCAGGGTCTTACAGGCCTCTTGGGAGAAGTTTGCTGAGCAGGTGTGCTTTCCCACCAGGTGATGAAGGTTGTGGTGCTGAACTGTGAGCCATCCAAAGAGAGGATGCTCCTGTCCTTCAAGCTATTGAGTGATCCAAAGAAAGAACATGCAGGATGCAGCCAGAAGAAAAGAAAAACCGTTAGCGTTGGGCAGGTACACAGACTCCTCCAGGGGAGCTGTTTAAGTTTAGAGTTGCCGAGAGCAGGTGCCCCTGACACGTGGGGTACTGGAACCCGGGGGAGGGGAAGGGGAAGGGCCCAGGTAGCTAGCTAAGATGCTGGGGCCAGCGGGAGTTGGGGTTTTGAGGGAGAACCTCACATATATTCTTCCCTGTACGTCAGAGCGAATGGCAGCTGTCTGGGATAGGAACGCTGTGTCATGGGGTGGCTCTTCAGCAGTGTGCTGCTGCTATCTTTCCTCTCTGGTTCCTAGGGCCATGCTGCGAGACCGTCCTTCCTCTGGGACCCCGTGGAGGGACTTGGGAGAGGGGTGGCGTGAACACACTGATGGGTCTGGGTGGGCACGTGGGTGTGCCTGCTGGGTCTTTGGGATGGTGGTGTGGAGTCTGGAGAAAGCTCTGGTCTTGACCTTTCCATGATTCCTGGTGCTGGAATTGGATGCCTCTGGTCTCTGCCTGACCCACACGAGATCGCTCTCTCTACCCCAATACAGGTGCTATTTTTTCCCTCTTTCTCTCCCCCGGATAGTTGGTGGATGTGAAGGTTTTAGAGAAGACCAAAGACGGGCTGGAGGTGGCTGTCCTGCCCCACAATATCCCTGCTTTCCTCCCCACGTCTCACCTGTCGGACCACGTTGCCAATGGCCCACTGTTGTATCACTGGCTCCAGGCCGGTGACACCCTTCACAGAGTGCTGTGTCTGAGCCAGAGTGAGGGCCATGTCGTATCCTTTAGTGGTATTTGGGGAGTCACGGTCACTGTCAGGGGGAGACTCTGGGTTGGGCTGTGCTTTTAGTTGGAAACTCCATGGGAAAAGTTGGCCATTTGACTACTTTCATGAAACCAAACCAGTGAGCAAGCCTGCACTTCCCTCTATGTCCCTGGTGGAAAGTAAGAGTGGGAGTGGAATCCCGCCAGCAGATGCCGGTGGTCGGGGCAGAGTGGAGTCCCGGGTGATAGGGAGGTGGTGTGGCCTGCCAGGCCCAGCGGGCAGTTCCAGTAGTGCCTCTGCCTTCTCAGGGCACTCAGTGCTCGCCCCTTGAGTTGGAATAATTAACAGAGTAGTTGCTGTCCTTTTCCACCCTCACTCCCCCAAAGGGATATTGGGCTCAGAATGTTCCCTTTGATCTTGGTACAGGTGTTTTGAAGGAGAACATTGCCTCTTATCTCATAGAATATAAAATCCCCTTGGAGTGAAGAGAGGCCGAGGAGCTGAGGTGGGGTTGGTTAGTGGGAAGATCATGGAGGGCCGTGTGGGGGCCAGTCTAGCTGCCGAGCCGCAGGGAAGAGCCATTCCTGTTTTGGCCCCTCCAGTAGTCTGGAGTTAAGGAGCGGAATAGAACGGTGAGTCTCCAACTTGACTGCGCATCAGAATGATGTGGGGGGCTGATCCCACAGCTTGCTGGGCCCCAGCTCAGAGTTTCCAGTCCGTAGGTCTGGGGTGGTGCTTAAGGGTTTGCATTTCTTACAAGTTTCAGGTGGTGCTGCTGCTGTGGGTCTGCACACTTAGAGACCCATGGGAGGAGCAGAGGGTGTGGTGGAGAAGGATGGGGGGGGACATTTTATCTGCCCTTTCTGGAATATTCCTTGACAGAGTGTCCTAGCTCCTTTGTAGGAAGCCAGCGTTGGTCTCCACTGTAGAGGGTGGCCAGGATCCCAAGAGCTTCTCAGAAATCCACCCTGGAATGCTGCTCATGGGTTTTGTGAAGAGCATCAAGGACTACGGTGTGTTCGTCCAGTTCCCTTCAGGTCTCAGTGGACTGGCCCCCAAAGCTGTAAGTGCTGCTCCGTGCACAAGGGCACAGGGTCATGGAACCAGAGGGTTGATGAGAAGGAGCAGGATATGTCGATGCCTTGGAAGATTTTCAGGGGCATGGTGTAAAGGCCCCTGGTTGGGAAGCGTGGAGCTGAGATACCGTCCATGCCCCTGCTGCCCAGCTGTGTCTTCCTGCTGGAAGGGTGCCTTTTCTACCTCACACTCTTTTTATGGAAGGGGTGTGGAGCTGGACTCAGAGAGGGCTGGGGCAACTTTCTGGGTCCCATCTCCCCACCTTTCACACCCCTTTCTGGGCACGTTAATGGGTTGTCTTAATAGAGTTGTATTTCCCTGTTTTCATTTTCTGCCAATTCTGTTTAGATCATGAGTGACAAATTTGTGACCTCCACAAGTGACCATTTTGTTGAGGGGCAGACAGTGGTGGCGAAGGTGACCAACGTGGATGAGGAGAAGCAGCGGATGCTGCTGTCTCTGCGGCTGTCGGACTGCAGTCTGGGGGACCGGGCCACCACCAGCCTCCTTCTCCTGAGCCAGTGCCTGGAGGAGCGGCAGGGCGTGCGCAGTCTCATGAGTAACCGAGGTGTGAGCGGTGGGGGGTGGGGGGGTAGGGGGTGGGGTTCGTGTGTAGGAAGTGATGCTCGCCTGTTCCCCTGAATAGTTAGTTGGGCTTTCTAGATACTGACAGCACCTTTGATTAACTTTTCAGAATGGGATCATGATGCATAAAGTGCAGAAGTCATTTACAGTTCAGCTCAGTAAACGTGTATAAAATGAACATGCCCGTTTACCTATCACCCAGCTGCAGATAAAGATCACTGCCCGCATCCTGGAGGCCCCCTTGCGCCCTTGTCCAGTCCAGAACCAGAACTTCCCTTAGTTCTGTGCCTCCTCAGGGTTTCATTTGTTGTGAATCCATTCACCTCCTCACTTTCTGTTCCTTTGTGTGACATACCATGGGTGGTAAGATGGAATAGGGACCTGCCAGAAGGCTTGGTCAGGGGTTGCTGTTCTGACCCTTCTGAGCCTTGGACCATTGTGGAGGATTGTTGGCGCCCTAACAGGGTTTGGGAGTAAGAAGCTTAGGAGGGTAGATTCCAAAGAGAAAGAAAGAATTCAGAAACCGAGGGAAAGCACATGTTTCTGGCATTCGTTGGCTGTATTCATGGATTATGGCCAGGTACGGTTAGCACGAACCGTAGGTGTCTCTCCCTGCGACAGGAGTTTTCCCGGGTGTCAGACACTTTTACTGAAAGCGACGTCACCTTCACAGTGCTTCAGCGTTCCACTGTCCTCTGCACAGTAGCGCATTTCCAAAGGATAAGAATGGTGAGAACATTGTTTCTTCTTGCTAATTCCTGTTTCCTTTGGGGCTCTGGCAGACTCCGCGTTGATCCAGACGCTGGCCGAGATGATTCCAGGGATGGTCCTTGACCTGGAGGTGCAGGAGGTGTTGGGAGATGGCTCTGTGGTGTTCAGCGAGGGCCCGGTGCCTGGCCTGGTTCTGAGAGCCAGCAGATACCATCGGGCAGGTGAGTGCTTTGGTCTTGCCCACCATGGTTGGTGGGGGAACTCTTGCCCATTGCTTCCTTCCCTGGATACAGAATTTCCAAATACATAGGGTAGATGAGCTGATTCAGTAGAAACTTTTGGTATTCCTGTCCTGTGTGAATGCAAATCAGGACAACCGATGGTATTCTAAAGAAGGTTTAGGTAGGAATCCTTTTATTGTTAGAATTAGGTAAATCTAGGTTTTTATGTGTCAGGTTGCATAAGTTAAGGACACACCTGAACTTGAACTGTGGGAGCCAGGCCCTTGGCTTCCCTAGCCTCAGGACAATCCCTAGCACAGACTCAGGACATGTGTCCTTCTTTTCATGCCTGAGAGCCCGCAGGGCTCTCGGAGAGATGCCATCTCCCTTCCCCCTGCCCTGGGGGGGTGACCGTGTTGTGTCTGGTTCTGCACTGCAGGGCAGGAGGTGGAAGCTGGGCAGAGGAAGAAGGCCGTGATCCTCCACGTTGACATGGTGCAGTTGGAAGTGCATGTTTCCCTTTGCCACAATTTGGTGAACAGAAAAGCTAAAAAGGTAAGCTTGCTGATGACTTTCATTTCTGTGGCTTTAAAGGCATTGTATACCCTTTAGCCGCACACATTTTGCCCAGGAATTCTAACGCAAATGCTTAGAGATAGGTTGACCTCATGCCTGGTTTTATCTGTGTCATTCCCAGTTTGTACCTGTCATCCCGGTTAGTTATTAGTAGCACCAACTTTTGCTCTGGTTCAGATGATAAGGGCCAAGCAGGTAGTGTGAATGAGCGAAGTGGTCCAGGTGGGTTATGGGGGGTGGTAGTAGTAAGCCTTCGCCAGCCCGTGGGGTGCGTGCCCTGCCTGCTGAGGGGGCGGACCATTCATTTCCCTCTGATGGTCATCAGGTGGGAGCGTCTGGGGCTGGTGTTGCTAGTCTTTGATTGTTAAGAGCAGGCAGAATTGGGATTTTTACTTGAAATAAGAGTGGGAAAGGTTGAAAACCATTTTTAAAACATCACATGACCCAAAGAAAACATGTCTGTGGGTAGTTCGGACCTCCAGGCTGCTCATCGATACCTTCCCCTGAACGCTTTTGTGTGAGAGAATTATGGGTTCAAGCGGAATCTCCAATCTTACAGAATTTTCCCTGGGTAACGTCTATGTTTGGTCTTTGTCTAAAGTACTTACTAAGCACTCAGTTGAGTAGGATATCGTATGGAGAGGTCGTATATACAGATAATTCCTAATCTCTAGTTGCTTATAACTTTAAGACTTCAAGGGACAAAGAGAAGTAGAAAACAATACTAACCCCTCACTGAGTATTGTAGCAGATCTTTATTCTGTCTTACCATCCAACTGGAGCTGGAACATACCAGCGTGAGCACAGCTTGGATTTAGGAGAAGATGGGCTAAATGCCTGGCACAAGTCAGCTCTTAGTAGTAACTCTTGGTCGAATGAGAGAGTGAGTAAACTGGGGGGAGAACTGTAGGACTGAGAGGGGAGGGGGCCTTACTGTTTTAAAGCTGGAGTACCCTTAGAAGTCACCTGGCGGATTTCACTAGTTCAAGGATAGGACCTGGACTCAGACTTCAGACAGAACAAAAGCTATCCCCAGGTGATTCTGGTGTGGCATCCTGATGTTAGTCTAGTCACCTCCCGGTACAGGAGGGGAGGCTGGTTTGTTAGCACCCAGACTAGCGTGGCTCCCCTGGGCACCACAGGCTTTCCCAGTCCCACTCGCTGCGTGGAGCCCAGCAGGCGGTGAACAAGTGCTCGAGCCCTGTAAGAAGTGGGGGTGGCGGGTTTCCTGTTTTCCAGCTGAAGAAAGGCAGTGAACACCAGGCGGTGGTGCAGTACCTGGAGGAGTCCTTCGCCATTGCCTCCTTGGTAGAGACTGGCCACCTGGCAGCTTTCTCCCTGACCACTCATCTCAACGACACCTTCCGCTTTGACTCGGAGAAGTTGCAGGTGGGACAGGGTGTCTCCCTAACCATCAAGACCACGGAACCGGGAGTGACTGGTCTTCTTTTGGCTGTTGAGGGGCCAGCTGCTAAGAGGACCATGAGACAGACTCGGAAGGACTCTGAGACAGTCGACGAGGATGATGAAGGGGATCCAGCAGTGGTTGTAGGGACTAAAAAGGAGCATGCCCTCTCCATTGGGGACATGGTCACAGGGACCGTCAAGTCCATTAAGCCCACCCATGTGGTTGTGACCCTGGAAAACGGCATCATTGGCTGTATCCACGCCTCCCACATTCTAGATGATGTTCCAGTGGGCACATCTCCTACTGCCAAGCTGAAAGTTGGGAAGATGGTCACTGCCCGAGTGATTGGCGGGCGAGACATGAAGACATTCAAGTATGGAGGCTTTGGGGGGTGGGCGGCTTTGGGGAGAGGTGGTTGCCTACTTTGTGAAGTGCGAGTGATGGTAGTGATTACTTCGTAGGGAAGCTGCGGAGGTTGAGAGGACAGCCAGCGTGTAACGTGCCTAACAGGCCACCTTCTGTGTCAGCGGTCACTGTCATTCACCCTGCTCTGCGTACCTGAGTTACACTCATTTACTTTAAATCTTGTTACAATATGTTATTGTAGCAGAAACCTTTGCTGTAGTAAGAAAAGCAAAAAAAGATTTCAAAGTCCAGCAATAACTTGCATTATTGATTTCATTAACTAACTGCAAGATCTTCAGTAAGTTATTTTCTCTAGACCTCTATTTCCTAACTTTCAGAATGAAGGAATTGGAGTATAGAGTCTGTAAAGAAAATTATTTTCAGGGTTTTGTACAAGAACCCTAAAAGATCAGATGAGCCAGCTCCTCAGTGTGCACTGCAGAGAATGGGAACCCTCAGGCCTGACCTGCCACCGATGGTGGTGTGGCAGCGGGGCAGGCGGTTTTTAAGCTTGGTGGGGAGTAGAGAGAAGCTGATCTCCAGCGAATGCTGTTACAGAGAAAAAGAGAAATGGTTTGACCTTACTTGTATCCCCAGGTTTCTCCCGATAAGTCATCCCAGATTTATTCGAACCATCCCGGAGCTGAGTGTTCGGCCAAGGTGAGGGGAACTCCTGCAGCATCGTCTCATGGAAAGAGCTTGGGGCTGTGGAGGCAGGAGCCCGAGTCCTAGTCTTGATTCTGCCAGTGTTAGAACTGACTTTGCCTCTCTGTCCGGGTTGACTTGCCAGTTTTTCTCTAGTAGGGATGTTTGGCTCTCAGAAGGCTAGTTAGTGGGATTACATGAAAATTAATGTAAAGCTGTGTTCAGGGCTTAAGTATCATTTAAAGGCTTGATAACAGTTCCATTTGTAGGCATGTAACAGAAATAATTCTACTCTCAACCCAGTTTCCTAAATAAATGACACGTAGCCAAGAATACCTGTTCTCAGAGTGCAGACTACTACTTGGTGACTGGAGTTTTAGGTCGTGCTCTAGTGGACTCTGCAGAGGGGTGTTCTAGGGGGATTCTGTGCAGAGGAGAATAAGTAGCAGTTCCATGTGATGGTGGGTCCAGTTTGTGTGGGGTCGTTTTTCAGAGGATCTTAAGCATTTTGATCCATGGGCCTGTCTGCTGTGCTTCCTCCATAAAAACAAACAAACAAAAACCCCAGCCTTTCAGAATTGATGGGCCGTCCATGAATGACTGTGGGGATGGCATGCAGAGTCTGCCCACCATGTAAGTCTTACCTGCCTAGGGCTATTATGGAAGGGCCTCTTAAGTCCCTTTCAGGGAGTAAGGTTTGGTCCTCGTCCTGAAGGGCCCCAGTGGAGTATTTTCTGGGAATGGTTGTGTCTGAGACAGGGAAGTAGCCCTGGAACCCTGAATCCCAAATGCCAGAAACACCCTCGGAACTTGAGGGGAAGCCCTTTAGTTCCGAAACAGTGAGATTTGGTAGAACGCACATTCCTGTTTGTTCAATCTCTGGTTTCTCTAGTTTTGTAGGGTTTTTTGTGGCCCCCTCCAGTCTCTCTGTTTTGGGGAGAGAAAAGAGACCTCATCATGTTAGTCATTTTATAACGCAGCTTCACCTCTGAGGCATGGTGTCTTTTTTAATTAAGGGTTGAGGTCAGGTAGTTGATTCAGGCTAAGGGATAGATGCCTTAAATTAAAGAACACTGCCGGGGAAAACCCACTGCGATCCTGTGTGGCCCTTGTGCCTCTCATTAGTTAACACTGCTGCTGTTGGTCAGTGGTCCGCCCTCCTGTCTCGGGAGGCTGAGGTATGAACCCGCGTGGTACCACTTGGCTGTGGCAGTGCGGGTGAGCCTGGCCAGAGTGCATATGTTGAGCAGGTGGGGGATGGTAGTTTAGTGACAGAAGGATGGACGGATGAACTTGGGCACATCTTCCACTTCCTCCTGCGCCTGTGTTATATTGCTACTTACTTTAATCAAGGCCTCTGAGAAACAACATAGTATAAATGTATTGATAGGATTAATGCCATATTTCTCTAATGGTTATGTTTTTAAATATCTATTTTGAAGTCAGGAGGAAAAATGTTTAATTGCTGGTGTCAACTTACTGAGGAAATATAGTCATACTTTTATTCCCCACTTATATATGCAGATCTGTGCCCAAAGAGAATGCCATCTGTGCTAGAGCTGGGGTCAGGGTTACTGGGGTCACTCAAGATAAGATCCTTCCCACTCCGTCACTCTTTTGTAGCAGCAGAGTTTAGAGGGGGAACGGTTCAGGAGTCTTAAAATGTATCTTGAATTCCTGTTGGTCTCTTAGCATTAATTCAATTAGGCCAACCCTTCTACTCTTTTTTTTTTTTTTTCCCCCAGTTATCTGTAGGCAGGCAGTTTAAAGTCATTTTGGGAAAAGAAAAAGGATAACACACACCTGTTGTGTGTGTATCTTTTTTTTGTGTGGGTTATTTTATTTTATTTTATTGGCTTAAGCAACAGATACCTATTTTCTTACAATTCCAAAGGCTCGAAGTCCGAGATGAGGTGGTAGAGGGGTTTCTTTGTCTGAGGCCTCTCACTCTGAATTACAGATGCAGTCTTCCTTCGTCTTCACTGGTCTTCCCTTTGAATATGTCTGTGTCTTAATCTCCTCCGTTTCTCTTTTATTGTGTTAAAAATACATGATATAAAGTTACCAACAGCTTTTCAGTTTATGTTACCGTCTCGTTACCGCATCGTTAACGTCTCGATGCACATTACCGTGTCATGGATCATTCAAACTTCGGCATCTCAGCGTGACTGAAACTACGTACCCGGTGATCAGCTCTCTGCCTCTCCCTCCCCCATCCGCCTCTGCCAGCCAGCATTCTACTTACGTTTCTCTGAATTTGATTGTGTGAGGTACCTCATTTAACTAGAGTCATGCGCAGCCCCTCTGTGACTGGCTAATTTCACATAGCATCCTGTTCTCAAGGTTCACCCGTGTTGTAGCATATAGCAGGGTTTTCTTCTTTTTGAGGCTGGGTGAGATCCCATTGTGTGTGCACACCACATTTTCTTCATCCGTTCCTCCACTGAGGGACGCGTAGGCTGCTTCCACACTCGGCTTGTGAGTGATGCCTGCACAGACACCTCTTTCAGATCCTGAGTCCTTTTTTTAATATATATTGGGTTGGCCAAAAAGTTCGTTTGTTTTTTCTGTAAGGAGGCTTCTACTCTTGGTAGAAGCCAAGTGGTAGTGCCAAGTTGTCTTTAACTTCATTTGAAATAATTTTGTTAGATTGTTATTTTGTGACTGAGCTTTGAAGGACACCAGGCATATTGGATTAAGGCCTACTCTGATGGCCTCATACTAACTTCATTACCTCATTAAATTCCCTGTCTTGCTCCATAGCTGCATTCTGAGGCTCTGGGGTTAGTACTTCAACATAGGGATTTGGGTGGGTGTCCAACAGTTCAGTCCATAACAAGCATTTCGGTGTCGGCTGTGGAGTGAATGAGTTCTTTTCAGCTGAACTACAGAAGCGTTAGCTGGGCTGGGTGAGTTCTGTGACTCCTTTGAGGTAATTTGTAGACTGATAACTTTCAGACTACATCCTTCTGTTGCTTTTCTGAGAGGAAGGAGAATCAGGAAAGTGATAGTGGCAAGTTATCATAGGGGACAGAGCCCTCGCTTCACCTCCTGGATCAATAACATAAAATGAGTTTAATAGTATCTGCCCTAATTCACACATGAGAGCACTGTCACATTCAGTGAGAGATTATTTGTGAAAGTAGTTCTGCTAACTATAAAGCATTGGCTCAAGTGTTGAGAAAGAAGCGAAATAATTGTGTTTCCTGAAATTATAAAGATTGTTGTGGGCTACCCGCATCAAAGCTTGTTCATACCTAGGTGAGTGAAATGGAGAAGGTTAGCTGTCTCGTGGGTGTTGCGAACCTTCCCGTGTAAGGAGAGAAATGAGGGTGTATGAGGTGGGGAGTCCTGTGCAATCTATCCACAGCCCCTTGGTGCGGGGAGGTGGTTTCAGGCCAGAAGCTTATCCAGAGTTGGTTTACTCTCTCCGTCGCCTTTCTGCCAACAGCGAGCTGGCGAAGGATGGCCACACTGCTCTCAACACTCACTCCGTCAGCCCTTCGGAGAAGGTTAAACAGTACCAGGCCGGTCAGACCGTGACTTGCTTCTTGAAGAAGGTGAGTAGCGCAGCCTTTGCCTTGTTGTGATGCCATCCTTTTCTCAGAAGAAAAGGAGAAGCTGGAGACAAGGGCCATTAGCGCCAGGCTTTGATTCTGGGTTTGCTCCCGTGCTGGTTTGTGGGAGACAACAGAAGGCCTCGCTCCCAGAAAACTTTCTGGTCTAACCGAGGAGCTACATTCACAGCTTGTGAATAGCTAACAAGCAACTCACAATTCAACGTTTATAGGTTAATTGTGCAAGATACAAAGAAAAATACATCGTAAAGCAAAATTTAAAATAAACGCAGTATTGAGTTTTAGACTGTTCCCTTTCATAAAGTTCAGAGGTGGTGCAGAATGATAGGGTGCCAGATTGTGCGTCCTAACCCCAGGGGGAACGGGAGTTCCGAGAAGGGAAGAGATCAGTGAGGATTGTACTGGTTGGGATGTATTGGAGAGAAAGCGGGACTGGGCTTGACCTTGGGGAAGAACTCCTCCATTGTTGCCAGATTCTTCTTCCATAGCATCTATCTGAGTGTCTCACTGGTGCTCAGTCCCTTTATTCACTCGTGTCTGTAGATATTCATGAAGCCTGGAGAAGCCCAGATGCCTTAGAGTGGTATTTAAGGCTCTTCCTAATCTGATCTCACGAATCTGGTTTACCAGTCAGGCTGAAAACCTCCTGTGTCTTTTTCCTTTCTTGCCTTTATTTCTATACCTGGAGTGCCCTCTATTCCTGTTGCCTGCAGTCCCTCAGGGTCCAGCACGTATAACCCTCCCATATTATGAATTCTGCATGTTCCCTTGGCATACTGCACTTCTTCCATGTTGCTTGCTGCTGTAGTTATTTGCATACTCACCTATTCATGTGACTGTTTCCTTGTCAGCGGGGCCTAGCTTGTATTTGTCCCTATCACGCCATGTGCATCATGGCTGCTTGATAGATGTTTTGTTAAATTGACTTGAAAATTAGGGTGTATGTTTAGTGTAAATAGTGAAGGATCAAAGTCTAAATTGATCTAGAAATTAGACATTGGCCCCCGAAGCTTGTTGGCAGTCCTGGGCACAGCTGGGCTTGGTGGAGGCTACAGAGGTCAGGGGGGGCCGGTCCTGCTGCTCGAGAGCTGCTTCGAGGTCCTTCTGGCCTCCTCGTTAGCTGAGCACCAGGAGGGATGTGTGTCCTGCTGGGCTAGCCAGGCTCTGAGCTAGCCTCTGCATGAGGCCTGTGAGAAGTGGAGGTTGGGCAGGGCAGTGGGATGTAGGGGTGGATTCCTGTCCCTTGGGAAAACGTGGAGTTGGGACGTTTTAGGAGAGCCTGTATTTTAATGAAGGGAATCTGTCTCATTCCATGTCTCCACCTTTTTTTGCTCCTCAGTACAACGTGGTTAAGAAATGGCTGGAGGTGGAGATTGCTCCAGACATCCGGGGAAGAATTCCCTTGTTGCTCACTTCTCTTAGCTTCAAGGTCAGTGTGCTTGAGATGCTGGAGGGGGAGCCCAGGCCCCCTGAGCCCGGCTCAGTGTCTGCCGTGTGTTCAGTGTGGTACAAGGAACCGTGTGCTTATTCAAGGGTTGGTTTGGGAGATACTTGCTGTGGAGACTTAAATGCTGTGTGGTTTGGGTAAATGATAGACCTTTTTTCAAACATCAGAGGAGTTTCCTTGTCCTTCCAGGTTCTGAAACATCCTGATAGGAAGTTTCGGATTGGCCAGGCCCTGAAGGCCACCGTGGTTGGCCCAGATTCCTCCAAGGCCTTCTTGTGTCTCTCACTCATAGGTGTGGTAATGAAATGGTACCTGGTCCGGCAGGGAGGGGGTCGGACAGAGTGGGAAGGGGTCTCCAGTTACTGCCCAGGCTGAAGGATGCCTTTGGTGTTAGAGTCCTCAGAAAGCCTAGTGTGTGTGGCACCTTCTTGGAACTACATTTCTTTTGGAGCTTTACTCTCTGGGCTGTCTTACGGCACTACATTTACATAGTTCACTTTCCTCGGTCTCAGCAAGGGCTGTCTATCCCATGGCCCTGGGATTTTTGACTACATGGCAGGGTAACCTGGGTCTTCGTGGTCGTCCTGGTCCCTTCAGCCTAGGAACCCCAGGTCTGGGCAGCCTCCACCCTACCCAGCCTGTGGTTGGTCAGCATTCCAGCTTCTTCCTTGGCTCATATCCTCTTCTCTGAATCAGGTTCATTCTCCTCCCAGGTCCTCACAAGCTTGAAGAGGGGGAGGTGGCCATGGGCCGAGTGGTGAAGGTGACTCCCAATGAGGGGCTGACCGTCTCCTTCCCCTTCGGGAGGACCGGCAGCGTCAGTCTATTTCATGTGAGTGACTCCTACGCAGAGACACCCCTGGAAGACTTCACCCCCCAGAAGATTGTCAGGTTGGCTCTGTTTTCTTCCTCTTTTCAGCTAGTTGTGGGGTTGTGGTTTTTTGTTTCTTTGTTTTGTTTTGTTTTAATTTTAATTATAGAGGTAAAATGTAATTATGTACCAGAAAGAAAAATTGTGTAGAAAATGAAAACTTCTTTGGCTCTCTTTTTCTCTAAAGCTTTTCACAATTATACACTTTGGTTTCTATCTTTCAAGACTTTAACACATATATAAGTATAATTTTCCTTTATTTTATATCATATAATATACTGTTCTGTAACTTGCTTTTTTCTCATAGCAGTTTATCATGGATTTTTTCATTTCCCATGCCAGTATATCTCAATCAACCTTATTCTTTCACCTTATTTTTAACTCTTTTTTAGTATCCTGTTAATGTGGCTTTTAATCATAATTTATTTAAAAAATTTTTTGCTGATGGACAATAATGTGTTTGCACATATGTTTCAATGCTGATGTGAAATAAATCTCTAGAAGTAAAATTGGTCAAATGATCTTATACTTTTTGCCAAAGTGACCTTCAGAAGGACTGTGCTGACTTGTGTCCCCGTTGACACCAGGTGTGACTGGCCATTTCTCACACCCCTGTCAAAAGTGCATGTTCTTAGTTTTTGATCCTAGCTGTTGAATAGGTGAAACTTGATCTCCCATTTTAGTATGCACTTCTCATGTTTGCGTGGTAAACATTTTTCATGTTTATTGGCTGTTTACATTAGTTCTGTACTTTGCTTGGTCAGGTTGCTTGCTCATTTTTATACTGAAACATTCTTTTAATTGGAAAAAAAAACTGATCTGTAGGTGCTGTCTAGAAAAGGATAGTAACCATTGGCAGTTGAGGGGTGATTTATTTATGAACCTCTTAGATGTGCAGAAATGAACCTGCCTCACTGGCTCATTTGAGTTTTAAAACCATTTTATAGCCTGAATAAACTAGCGTTGAAGAGGCAGATTTCAGCTTGATCTGATGAAGACTTTCTGAGAATCAGAGCGAGCTAACAACAGAGCGGATGCCTTCAGGAGGCAGAGGCAGGAAAGTAGTAATTTGCTCTTTCCCATCCAGTGTCCTGGCCACTGGCACCTGCCCGAATTCTAAGCCACTGACCAGAGCTGACCTGTGAAAACAGCAGGGCCTGGGCAAAGCACACAGAGGGGTTAGAGGGAAATCCAGGGTGACTTCTGTTTTTTTGTCTCCTGTGGCTTACAGATGCAGGTGTGAGTTTTAGCAAAATATTTTTTAAATAAATTTATTTATAGCCAAACCTAAATAGATTTATTTAGTAACATTCAGGTATGATTCCTTCATCTGTCAAGCATGGATAACAAAGTAATTACTTCAAGGTAGACGATCTTGCAAGGTCTTTTCCTGCTTTAGGTTATGATGCTGTGTTACAAAAGGCAGGCATCTGTTGTGAGGAAAATTTGGACTCTACTGTTTCTGAGTTCAAATTCTGCTAAATTCTATACTTTGTGACTCTGGGCTACTAATTGCCACTTTGGGTGAAATATGTTTGGAAACCCAACCAAAGAGTAAACCTTGCTTGCCTCCTGGCAGCCTCCCTAGCTGGCTCAGACCTCACTGCTCGGCTGCCTTGAGTCTGCAAGTGCACCCGGTTGTCCCCTGGTCACGGTTCCCTGCGGTTACTGATACGGGACCTGATACAGGTGGTCTTGTCTCCTACAAACTTGCTGCATGAATCTGTCTGCCTGGGGGCTCTAGTGTCCCCTCCTTTAATCTCTCCCAGCACCTTCTTGGGTAAGAAGAGGAGGTGGTGTTATTTCTACCTGGCAGACTGGTAATCTAAGGCTCAGAGAAGTGACAGGACTTGTCTGCAGTCCCTCAGCAGGTTTTCAGCAGAAAGAAGAATGGAGCCCAGGTCTCACGTCTCCTTGCTCTTGCCTGCGGTTCGGCCTCTCAGAGAGGAAGCTGAGGCTCTTTGCTGTCCCCTGAGATGCTGAATTGTCAGTATTTCCTTCTTTTGCTCTTGTTCCAGGTGTTACGTCCTGTCGACTGCAGATGAAGTATTGACATTGTCACTGCGATCATCCAGGTGGGCATCTGCGTTACTGGGACAAGAGCAGGAAAACCTACTTAGAGGACAGAGGAGAGGCCACGTGGATCCGATAATAGTCTTTGGGCTTCCCACCTGTCTCCTCTGCTTGTCCACCTTATACCACACTCTGTTTTTGTTCGGAATAGCTGCGGACTTCCAGATTGCTAGTAGAACCTGTCTGCTTGGCTCTTGTTTCCCAGGGAAAGGCCCTGACAACCAAACATGAGTATTCAGGTTGCCAGGTGGCGGCCTGGCGAGGGGAGATGATTTAGCCCCCAGGGTTCCATGGCCGCGGTGAGCATGCCCTGCAGTGGGCTGGCCTGAGGTCAGCTTGTTTCCTGGTTAGAAATGGATGCTGATAAGGCCAAGGCTTTAGGTTTGACGCTTGGTCAGCCTCTCCCTGTTTCTGCATAGCCAGCTCACAGACATGTGTCCCCAGCCGACAGGACTTCAGGAGAGAGTAGGGCTGCACTCTGTAGCAACAGTTTTCAACCGGTGTGCTGCAGGAATTTTTGAAACATGCAATACTCGACTATTTAGTCAGGGGCACTGACCTCTTTTCTCTTAGACTGTCAAATGAAAAAATGACAGCAGCCAACACAATAGCTGTCTGGTGTGAGTGAATCAAAGTTATACCTATTTTTTTGTCAGAATGGCAAAAAATGTACTTTTTGGTGTACCTCAGACTTCTAGTAGTTTGTATCATGAGGTGAAAAAGGTTGAAAATCACGGCTCTACCTGGCTGGCAGGTCCAGAGTCGTGTTCTTACATGTGAGGTCTGCATCCCAGGTCTGCTGCAGGGAGGGTGGGGAAAGGGGACTAGAGGTTTGAGTGCGTGAACCTTTTCCTCCTTTAGGACAAACCCAGAGACAAAAAGCAAAATAACAGACCCCGAGGTCAACTCCATCCGGGACATTCGGGAAGGGCAGCTCCTGAGGGGCTATGTGAAGTCTGTCCAGCCGCACGGTGTGCTCTTTGGGTGAGTGACGTGGGGCCTGGGCCAGACCGGAATGCCCACCTTGGCCCGCCCTGGTCTGCTGTCTTCTCTGAAGGGGATGGAAGGAAGGAGAGTCTATAACTTTCCACTAGTTTTTAAAATTCTAAGTTGTTTTTACTTTAAAAAACGTTTTGAATTATTTTTATTTGGTGTGTTGGACAAAGAATATGACATGGCCATTTTCAGTTTTAAATACATTTGGGTATTTTTTTAAATTCAGTATTTGGTCATGATTTATAAATGTTCTGCAAAATCACATCGTGTGAGCAACCACCAGATAATACAGTCTTCTGCGTGGCTCTCTCTCCTTGTTTTCTGATTGCCTGGACTAGCAGCTTGTGAGCTACACAGTGTGCCGCTAAAAGTGCCCTTACGCCACATTTTCAGTGCTTGATGGTTTTTCCCAGTTTACAAAGCAAGCCCTCTTTAAATCTTTCCTTTTTTAGATTTATTTATTTTTTAATTTTTTAAAATTGATTTTATAATGGAAGGGGGAAGAGAAAGAAAGAGATTGATTTGTTGTTCCGTTTATTTATGCATTCATTGGTTGATTCTTGTATGTGCCCTGACTGGGCATTGAACCATAACCTCAGGACGATGCTGTAACCAACTGAACTACCCAACCAGTGCCCCGCTTTATCCGTGACCACAGACCCTCATCTCTTTTCTGTCAGCCTTGGCCCCTCAGTTGTGGGTGTGGCCCGGTACCCACATGTCTCCCAGTGCAGCCTGTCCAAGAAAGCCCTTTATAACAGACACCTCCCTGAAGGGAAGCTGCTCACAGCCAAGGTCCTAAGGTAGGTGCCGCCCGGCCCCCCCCCCCCCTTTCTCTGCAATCCCTGGGAGGAGACTTTAAAGGTCAACTTCAATAGAATGGCCTGGGTAGTGGTGGGTGCAAGTCTTCTGACGAGCAAAGCCCCTGTGTTTGTAACCTACCTCAGCTCTTGAAAGCAGATACGGAGAAATTTCTCTGCATAGGCACCTGTCGTTGGGGACAAAGTAGGGGAACATCACAGCTGCGCCCTGTATTTTACTACTAAGCCTGGGAAATGTGCAGATCGTTCATTCCTAGGCATACTGAATAGGTTCCTAGGCGGGTGGGGCAGGGCCTAGAAAACTGGGCCATGGAAGAGATGAAGGCCTGGGGCTGTTTCTTGTGCCTGGTGGACTCCTCTGTCATCTTCCTCGTCCATCCTCCCTCTCTTCCTGTCATAGTGTGAACCACCAGAAGAACCTGGTAGAGCTGTCGTTCCTCCCCAGTGACACGGGGAAGCCGGATGTGTTTCCTGCCCACCTCGGACAGCAAGGGGAGAGGCAAGGAGAGGCAGAGGAGGGAGACCACAGAGAGGAGGGAGAAAAGGAGAGGAAGAAGAGGAACCAGGAAAGGAAAGAGAAGAGGGAGCAGAAGGGGCAGGAGCAGGCGCAGATGCCTGGCAAAGAGAAGAAGGAGCCTCGACAACCACAAGCGAAGAAGCAGGGCAAGCGGCTGCACCTGGAGTCCAGGAGCGAGCAGGTACGTCCCCAGGGAGGAGGGCCTCCCCTGCTACAGAAAGGAGAGCAATTCAGAAGCCAGCCGGGCAGCTGCCCTGCCTTCTCTCGAACTGAGAACGATGTGAGTTCGGCAGCTGGACACGGCATGGTGCCAGGGGAGGCCGAAGGGGAGGCATTGCCCTGGGCTGCCCAAGGGTGCTCCTGGGCATGAAGGGTGGCTCAGCATTTTCCCACCTGTCATATCTCAGGAAGGGGTGAACAAGAAGCAAAAGAAAGCTGCTCCATCAGAGGAGGACGACAGTGGGGTCGAAGTGTATTACCGGGAAGGAGAAGAGGAAATCGAAGAGAGGAGCATGCTGCCCAAGGTGAGGGGCAGCACTGAATGTGGGCCTGCGGAGCCGCTGTGGGGCGGGCAGTCCTTGACTCCTGCCTGAGAGCTGGGCTCCCTGGCATCATCCTCTTTCTCAATTTCTGTAAGCTAAGAAAAGATGGGGCTGCCGGTTTCTTCCATTGGCCATGAGCTCCTGGAGGACAGGGACCCTGTCCCACCCCTAGAGTGGGTTGCATAAAATAAATTGTGATCAGATTAAATTCTAATTTATTGAGTGAAACAATTAAATTAGTGGGGTGGGTAGGTGAAGAGGAGGCTTGGCGCTCCCGAGGGCCCCTCTGTAAAGTCAGAGCAGTGCTACGTGAGCTGCGGACTCCGGTGGGAAGGTTTCCCAGACTTGGACGTCACGTTCCTTCCACCACAGAACGTGTGTCCTGTCTCTGTCCCAGCCTGTTACTTTATACAGTACATGTTATTGTGTGTGTGCACATACACACAAATGCATACGTGTATTTTTAAAATGTGTTCCCAGATGTATCTGTTTACAAAGAAAGTGTTTTTGTCACGACTGTAAATTTCCTGGGTGGACCGGGGCCTGGCCTGGCCCCGGGACGGGGGGAGGCTCTCTGAGCATGGCGGGGGTCCTGTTCCTCCTGGAGGGTGGGGTGGGGCAGCGGGAGCTGCCTGAGCCAAGTGCTTTCCTCACACACCTCGGTAACCCTCTAGGAAAAGCAGACCAGACCAGCAGAATTGCCCCGGCTGCAGCTGTCTTCCGGCTTCATTTGGGACGTGGGGCTAGACTCTCTGACCCCGGCCTTGCCACCACAAGCAGAGAGCTCAGACAGCGAGGAGGATGAGAAGCCACAGCAAGCCACGGTGTCGTATTTTGCAGGGCTTTGTCCTTTTTGTAGGGGCCTCTTGGTGCCAGACTCCTGTGCTTTGTCTAGCCTGTGGGTGTCTCTTCCGGCGGGGTGGGGCATTCTCAGGCCAAGGAGTATTTATAGAGCTTGTGGACTACCCTGCCAACCCTTGGCTTCTATCACAGGCCTTCCCAGGGTCTGAGTAGCTGATTACTCACCTATTTTGCCTTTCATAGAAGAAGAAAAGCAAGAAGGAAAGGGAGTTGGAGAAGCAGAAGGCAGAGAAAGAGCTGTCCCGCATTGAGGAGGCGCTGATGGATCCTGGGCGACAGCCAGAGTCAGCAGATGATTTTGACCGACTGGTGCTGAGCTCCCCCAACAGCTCCATCCTGTGGCTGCAGTACATGGCCTTCCACCTTCAGGCCACGGAGATCGAGAAGGCCCGGGCTGTGGCGGAGAGGGCTCTCAAAACCATCTCCTTCAGGTGTGGGTTTTGTCCCCCCCCCCCACTTTAGGGCCGGGCCTTATGACAGGAAGGGAAGGCCATACCTCCCCAGGTTGCAGGGCTTGCCACCTGTGGGTCATTTTCTCCTGGGCAGGCTGACAGCAGTTGGGGTGGCTGCCACCAGGGGCCCCCAGGGGTTCCCTGTCTCTCACAGATATGCCATCT
Source organism: Anoura caudifer (assembly GCA_004027475.1). Taxonomy (NCBI): domain Eukaryota; kingdom Metazoa; phylum Chordata; class Mammalia; order Chiroptera; family Phyllostomidae; genus Anoura; species Anoura caudifer. The sequence goes on along the minus strand of PVKU01001671.1, from coordinate 84,619 downwards.
GTGAAAGAGATCTGCTCATTTATATTTTATAGTTCTCTTCACCGAAACGGCTAAGGGTCACATTTACAAGAGTCCCTCACTTGGACAAAAGTCCCAGCAAGTAGAATAGGGAACATAGCTTCCCACATATCTGGGGGGAAACGCTGCAGGGGGCCATTTTCCAGGCAGAGAGTAGAGTGAGTTTCCCGAAGGCTAATGAAGATGAACGGCGATCCTTTACTTCATTCTCTTAGTTTGCGGAGAGAGTCAGACCAGAGATCCTGCTCCTTCCAGCTCATGTCTCAGGCCACTTTGAGATTTGGCAGGCTTTCTCCCCGGGAATGGAGGCAGAGCCAGGTCGAGCCCCTGTCTGGGAGCCACAGACCTAGGAATCAGGGGGCTGGGGTTCTTGCTGCTGTGTGAACTGCACGGGACAGGGCCTTGCAGTGCCTGCACTTGAGGGTGGGAACTAAGAGCGTGAGTGGAGCCTGGGAAGGAGGATGGAGTTCCCATTGACGTGCCTGGAGTGGAGTGAGGGGCCCTTTGGGCTGAGACAGTGGAGCTCATGGGCTGACTGCTCTTCCTCCAGGGAGGAGCAGGAGAAGCTGAACGTGTGGGTGGCACTGCTGAACCTAGAAAACATGTACGGCTCTCAGGAGTCACTGACCAAGGTCTTCGAGCGGGCCGTGCAATACAATGAGCCTCTCAAGGTCTTTCTCCAGCTGGCTGACATCTATACCAAGTCAGAGAAATTCCAGGTAGGAGTCTGGGCCAGCTGGCTCATGGCTGGAGTGTCCCCGGCCCTCAGAAACTGCCTCCTGGGGGTCACAGAGGCAGCAGGGAAGAATCCCCACATTCTGGGTCTAGTTCTAGTCTCAGGACCTCTGTATGGGCACAGGATCAGTAGGGGGACTCCCCATCTCTGAGCCCACCCTCTCCCCACAGTAGCTGGAGTTGGGCCTGCATAGTGATTGGAGTCTGTGAGCCCACATCTGCCTTCTCACGGGCCGAGCTGTTGCCCACTCTGTCACATCACACGTTCTTCACCTTGCCATGGCTTTCCCGTAGGAAGCTGGGGAGCTCTACAACCGGATGCTGAAGCGTTTCCGGCAGGAGAAAGCTGTCTGGATCAAATATGGCGCCTTCCTTCTGCGAAGGGGCCAGGCTGGGGCCAGTCACCGGGTGATGCAGCGGGCCCTCGAGTGCCTGCCTAAAAAAGAGCGTGAGTGCCTCATCCCACCTCTGGGCATAGGGATTGCCGGTGCCCTCATCTGCAGGTAGTGGTAGGAAGCCTTGTCGAGGTTATGTAGCTGTCTGTGTTTCTGTGATTATATGCTCATCAACGGTGAAATGCATGGTGCATTTCAAGAGCTGAACTCTGAAGACGGAGGAACAAAGAGCAATCAGCACTCATTCTGTTGCCCCCACGCCCCAGAGCAGGCTGTGCACAGTGGGAGCCATTGATCAGTGCCCATCTGTGCGTTTGGCCCTGAATCTGCCTCGCTGCCCGTCCCGTTGTTGCCTGTGCCTTGGGACCCGAGAGCAGGGGGTCGGGAGCTGGACTCAGTCCCTGTAGCACATTGTGTTGTGGTGGGGGGGTCTCTCTGCTTCATGGGCCTGAGCTGTCCTCTTCCTGCAGATGTGGATGTGATCTCCAAGTTCGCCCAGCTTGAGTTCCAGCTGGGCGATGCGGAGCGGGCCAAAGCCATTTTTGAGAACACGCTGAGCACCTACCCAAAGCGCACAGATGTCTGGTCGGTCTACATCGACATGACCATCAAGCACAGCAGCCAGAAGGAAGTCCGGTGAGAGGGGTAGACAGACTGGGGCTGAATTCCCTGTGAGGGGCTGGGGACATTGGCCAAGCGGATGACTTTTAGCAGCCACAGTAGCTCCCAGCATCCCCAGTTGTCTTACTCTATCTGGAAAAACAGCTTTGACGTGACACATCAGGTCCTGTGGCATTCACTTTTCCAACTTCTGTTTCTGCCTCGGGGCCAGCCTCTGGTCAGTATCTGGGACCCGGGTGGGAGATACCGCTGCTGGCCTGGGGCCAGCAGTCTTGAGTTTCCCTCATAATTAACACTGTGCCTGGCTCCGATGGTAGAGAATGCTCACAGGCACACTCTCACTGTTGTCCGCCAGCATCCCCACAGGCAGGGAGGACTAGAGACGGGCAGGTTGCGGTCCGGAAAGTGTCTCACCCAAGCCCATCAGTGAGTTTTTAAGCGAGCTCTTCTCACGGATGCATACCTCACGTGTGTCCCACCCCAGCACTTTGTCCTGATTCACCATGTAAGTCCCTAAGTGTCTCTGGGTGTCTGTGCGCCCACCTGGGAGTAAGGCTGGTGGCATCTCTCCCCCAGTGGGCGCGATGGACGTTCACAGTGGTGGTGAAAATGAAGGTGTACGTGGGAATGCTAGACAGAACAGGGCCTGCTCCAGAGCCTGCGAGCATGTGGGGAAGGTTAGCCAGGAGTTGAGTGGCGGGGGACAGAGAGGCAAACACGGCCCTGCTCTTCCTCACAGGGATATCTTTGAGCGGGTCATTCATCTGAGTCTGGCCCCCAAGCGAATGAAATTCTTCTTCAAGCGCTACCTGGACTACGAGAAGCAGCATGGCACTGAGAAGGACGTGCAGGCAGTGAAGGCGAAGGCCCTGGACTACGTGGAGGCCAAGAGCTCCGTCCTGGAGGACTAGCGGCGGGTTGGCTCACACGGCCACGGTCCGTGGTGCACCAGCCTGGCCCAGCCTCAGGCTCCCAGCAGTTGAAAACTGTGTTGCCTGAAGGCTCTATTTAAATGCTGTGTTTTCTGCAGCGTCCTTGGGGTAATCCTGTTAGGATAAAAAGGCATTTGAGATTTCTTATAAATTCCTCTTTGTTATTTTGTTCAAAGTAGCGATTTCATCTTTTTCCTTATCTGAGATGGCTCAGTTGTTGCAGGCTCAAGGAAAGCGGAGGGTTTCTCCTTCATTGGTGTTCCTGGGGGAGCAAAAATGGGAGGGCTGGCTGCTGACCATCAGCGGTCAAGATCCCTTTTTGGCCCTGGCAGGCTCTTGGACCAGTCAGAGGGCATCAGCAGGGCCCAGGGAGCAGGCCCGCCCCTTCAGATCTTAGAGTCTCTCAGCATTCTGTTGGCCTCGGCTCAGCTCAGCCTTTTGTGGAGGCCATGAGCTGGGACAGAAGGGCACAGGCACAGCCCAGAAAGGATATTGGGGAACCTGGGCACCTGAGAGGAAGGCCACCCGACGATGACATCTTCTCTCAGCCCACCAGGGCCAGATGACCCAACCTCCCCAAATTGGCACCTCATGTGTGACATGGGTTAAAACATCCTACCTGGAAGGGTTTTGCAGTGAAATGAGAGCATGTACGTTATATGCTGCCTGGCAGCTCAGAGGTTCAGTGAGGACCTAGACTGTGCTGTGTGGCTTTGGGGAGAGCCTCGCGTTTCTCTGTGTCCCTCCTAGCTCCTCCCGGGAGAGGTGGCTGGGCGGAGGGCACTGATTGACTGGATGGTTAGTCCTTGAGTCCTGAGGGAGAGGAGACGACACACCTGCCACGCCCACACCTCCCTTGTGAAATTCCCAGAAGGTTTCTCTGCATCATTTGTTAAGTAACAATCCTGTGTGTTCCAGAGTTCTCAGAAGCCAGCACAGACCCAACTACTTATTGCAGCCAGTTCTTTTTTGGCTCGGTCTTGAGAGAGTTAAAAAATGTTCTCTGGCAGAGTTTAAGTGTCCTTGAAAGCTGGAGAGCTTTTCCGTGGGCCATGACTGAGTCATGTGCCATGAAGCAGGACCGGGACAGGGAAGGGCATCGAAAGTTTTGGAGGTGGTGCGGTCAGGCAGGGGCGGGCATGGGAGGGAGAAGCCAAAGCTGGCTAGGCTCTTGGTTATTAGTACTAGGTTGCAAGAACTAGTCTTCTCTACTGAGTGTGGGATCTTCTGACTCAAGGAATTTAAGCTGAGCTTCCCAGTAAGAGTGGCCAGGCTCCCTCTGTTCCCTCAGAGCAAATCAGATAACTGAGCCCAATTGCTGAGAGCATCAGCCCCAGAGCTTTCCCACGTGCGGGAACACCTGCTCCCCCTGCTCCCGTGCCCACCCTTCTGTCCACTTTAGTCCTGCCCAGGGTCTCTGTCCCCTTACCTCCCACAGGGGATGGGATTTTTTATTTTTAAATTATTTTATTTTATTTATTTATCTTTAGGGGGGAAGGGAAGGAGAGAGGGACGCCTCTCGTGCATCCCCTGCCAGGAACTGGTCTGCAATCCAGGCATGTGCCCTGACTGGGAATTGAACCGCGATCCTTTGGTTCGCAGGCCCGCTCTCAGTCCACTGAGCTACACCAACCAGGGCAGGGGATTTTTTTTTTTTTAATCTTACCAGAGGACATTTTTTTTTTTCATTGCTTTTAGAGAGCGGAAAAGGGAGAAACATTGATGAGAGAGAGAAGTGTCAATTGGTTGCCTCCTGTATGAGCTCAGACCAGGGATCAGCACCTGCACTGGGGATCATGCACGCTCGTGCCCTGACTAGGACTTGAACTCGCAGCCTTTCGGTTATGGGACAACGCTCCAGCCAACCGAGGCATGCTGGCCAGGGCAGGAGATGGGATTTAGGCCAGTCCCCACAACTACCAGTCTGCTGTGGCATGGCCCATCCCATTATGCACACACCTAGCTAGTCCTCTCCGCTCAGAAAACCTTTATCAAAAATGTAAACATACAAAATAAAGCCAGTAGCGTGTATTGAATTCAAGGCAGCTTCCCAGCTGAGCACCACTGAGCTGGGTGTCCTGTGAGGTTAGACACAAGTCAACTGCATGACATCCTGCCCAGTGAGCCTACTGGTGACTTTCATTGTTACCCAGCTCTGCTGGCCAGGGCTTCGCAGCCTTGGAGTCCCACCAGGGAAAGGGCATCCACACAGCAGTTCAGAGAAAGGGTCTTTCTTCCGAAGCTGTTGGCCAAGCAGCTGGTGACAGTAGGAGAGGGGATTCCCTCAGGTCTGAGGGCCTTCCGGTCAGCGCTGACCACACCGTGTACTAGTGCTGTCCTCTGTCCCCAGATCACTTTGTTTTTTTTCTCTTGGCCTGTTTTCCCAAAAAGTTGTAGTTAAAAAAAATGTTCTTTTGCTGATGTGAGCAGGTGGTGGGGTGAGTGTTGGACCGAGGACTGTCACTTGCAGAGGGTGGGAACAGGGCCCTTAGGAGACGAGCAGGGCCATCTCCATGTTGTCCGGGGCTGTGCCGTTGCCCGGCAGACCCTGGGCCCACTTGTGCAGGCGGCTGTAGAGCGGGAGGCCCTGGTTCTCGCGGTACAGATAGACGCCCGTGATGGCGTTCCACTGCGGCCGTGGCTGTGTGCCTTCCACTGGGAACTTGGCCGTCAGCTCTTCATCTTCCTTGTTGAGCGCCACGAAGCCGAAGAAGCGGCGCACGTTGTTGGCAGCCAGCACCCGCGAGTGCACCTCGGCGGTGCGCTGGAAGAGCTGGTCCTCGTTGTTGCGGTACTGCTCCCAGTAGGCCTCCTGGCGGTAGCTGAGCGGCGAGCAGTAATGCTTGAGGCACTTGGTCAGGAACACCAGGATGGCCACCACGCCGATGAGCAGCCACCCAAAGAGCTGGCCAGAGAAGGGGCAGAGTTGAGGGGCAAGTGGCTGCCTGGACCCTCACCCACCTAGGATGAAATAGAGGGTGGGCTGGGCTGACCCTGGACCTTAGAACTGGCTGAAGATTCTGATTCTGCTTCTGGAAAGGAAGCAGGCCCTTCTGGCTGTAATTGCACTGGTTTTTCCTCACTCGAACTCACACTTTCTCTTTTCTTAGACTTGCCTCCCATGTTTTCTGCTCCTATGTCTTTAGCCGCAGCTCCCCCAACCCCCCTTCACATCATCTCATCACATGGAAATCCAGCTCAAGCTGCCAGGCTCGGCCCAGATGCCACCGCCAGGAAGCAATCCTGCCTTCCCTGAGTCCCCCGCGGCCTGGCCTTACATCACCACTCTCTGCCCAGGCGCTTGTCTCAACACTTGCTGGCGTGTGAGTCTGTGGCAGGCTAGGGCAGTTGGGGTCATCTCTGTTTCCCCATTCGTCCTTTACAGACATCTGCGGGCTTTTAATGATCAAATTTTATCTCTGTGTCTTCCATCTCCTTTGGTGCTGCCTCCAGCCCTGCTTCTCTGTGTTCCTCGTGGACCTGAGAGACCTTTTAAAAAGTCTTGTGCTCCTCCCTGTCTCTTCCTCACCCCCTGCTTCTCTAAGTTAATGCTTCCAGCTCAGCTTCTCCGTTTCTGCCCAGATCTCTGCCCTTGGCCTTCTCTCCCCCGACCAGCCTTCACTCCCTCAGACCAAGCCAAGGCTGAGGCTGGGATCAGGGCAACAGCTGCTGTTTCCTGACTCGACACCTCTTCCTGGCTCAAAGGACTCCCCTTATGTCAGCAGGGCCTGAGGCTGATTCACTGCTGGCCAGGGCCCTTCCCAGGATAGGAACATGCTCGTCCCTGAAGCCAGACATATCCTGCTGTCAACTCATGGCCCATAGCAAATGTCTCCTAGGCTCACAGGGGTTTGCTTTGCTCATTCTGGCTGGAGTAATGGGCTTAAGGCTCAGTCTGAGCCAGAAGAATATTCTTTTAACATTTAAAACTCTCACTTGGGACTGGAATTATCCCTTGTCCCATCAGCCACTAACCCACAGGTTACCCAGCCCTGATGCCTGAGGCTGCTAATCTAGTGTTTCCTGGAGACCTTAGCCCCTGGAGGCATCCTAGCACCTCCCCTCCAGCCACACCAGGAGAGAGGAGAAGCGCTTCCCTTTGCACAGCCTTACCTGGGACTCATACTTGAGCCTGCGACTGACCTCCTCCCGGAAGCTCGACAGGTTGGCGGGGCCCTCCCCGCAAGGGAACCTGGCCAGGATTTCTGTGGCATGGTCTGGTGGGAAGCCTTCTCCAGCCGTGAGTGAGGAGGGGTCCACAAACTCACTGAGAGCACAGACGTAGGCCTCGCCGCGCAGCAGGGAGATGACAGACCAGGTGACTGGGGCCACGGCCGCGCGGCCCAGGATGGAACTTAGAAGGAGGAAGTTGGCAGCAGCCGAGCAGTTCTTGGTTCTCCGGTACTGGCACTCAGTGACTAGGTTCCAGGTATGGTTGTTGAGGATGACGCCAATGAGGAAGAGTGCAAGGGCAGGCACACCAATGGCTGTCAACCCGTACAGGTAGTTCCTGGCTGGTGAGCAGGGGCAGTGGAAAGCCACCACGGAGAACAGCTCCTGGCTGCCCACTGTGCCCAGTGCCACCAGCCCATTGAAAATCATCACGTCCTTGCTCTTGAAGAAGAGCGATAGAAAGCGGAAGTTCTCAGCGATCAGGGCTGCCATGCTGAGGGGTCAGCTGGGGGACCGACTGCAGAGGTGGAGACAGGTTACTGCTCGATGGTGCCTGGTGAGGCTAGGGAGGAGAGCAGGCCAGTAGGCACCAGAGGGCAGGGTGCGGTCTGGTCATTGTATCACCTGGAGTGGCTGGCCTGGTGCTCCCTGCGGAACAGGAGATTGCTGAGAAATGTTTGCCTCTGCAAATGGACAGAGGGGATCTCGTGTGGCTAGGCAAGTGAGAAAGGAAGGAGATTTGGGGAGCCCCAGGGCCCGGGAGGAATGATGGTAGCCACATTTCACTGAGCTCCTACTGTGTGTCAGGTGCTTTACAGCCCTTATTCCCCAGCCTCCTGATCCACAGTGAGCTGCATATCCCTCGTATCCCCACAGGAGGTGGAGGCTCCCCAGGGTGAGTGGCTGAGAGTCAAGCTCAGGCTCAGACACTTAGGTTCATGTTGCCACTGCAGGATCCTCCAGGTGGGGTTAGGGATAACCCTGTGGCCTTGGGGATGTAGGATGTTGACTGGCTTTCTCTCTGGGATTCCAGGCAGTGCTAATGTGCTGAGGAAGCCAGGACTGTGACCTCAAGGCTTCTAGCCTTGGGAAGGAAGAAGGTGGTGAACCTTCTCCGCCATCCCTGCAGTTCATAAGAACCGTTTCCTTTTGGAGATCTCAGGCTGTGGACTGGGTTGGGGGATCCTGACTCGCAGCATACATCATGACTTCTCTCTGGGCCTATGTCCCCACCTATGAAAAGGGCACAATCGTTCTGACCCTTGCTCTCCTCTTAGGAATGCTGGAGGGAAAAGAAAGGGAGCAAACAATGCCTGATAACTGTCCTATATGTGACGTGAGACCCTTTGTCCCTCTACCTTTCACCCTGTTGAGTCATCAGGGTGACTACCAGAGGTGAGGGAGGGTGGGAGGATTTTCCTTCCTGCAGATATCAGGCAGCTGAGGCCTAGTGAGGTAAAATACCTTGCTTGGGGGCCATTAAGATGTGGAGGTGCTTGGGCAAGACTCAACCACAACCTCGGGAGACCTGGAAAATGGACCAGGCGAGTCAAGCTAAGAGAGTTCGCCATTGCTCTGTGCCCATCCATGAGAGCCCTGGTGAACCTCTCCTTGCTCACCCATTACCCTCTTCCCTACCCAGCAGCCCTGTCCCACTCAGCAGCGCTGGCAGCCTGCGGGAAAGTGGCTGAGGCCTGGGCCCAGCTCCCTTTGAAGGCTCCACCCACACAAGCCAGAGACAGCCCAGGGCGTGGCCCCATGTGCCCTTCTCCCCATCCCTGGGATGAAAAACAAAAGTCCCAAGGCCAGAGGAAGCCAGGGAGTAGGGGGAGGGGTGGGTAGCTAACGAAGATGTATTTCCTACCATGCCTCCTCTCTACACCACCACCCATCCCGGTGTCTGCCCTGACTGTCCGATGGGCCTGGACAGAGCTGGCTGACCACGTGGGGTATCAGGAGATGGAAGCAGAGGGTGGATCTAAGTCTCCCCAACTTACAGCTCAGGGGCCCCAGCCTCACTCTCTGGAAAAGGGAGTTTGTAATATTGCTGGGTTTGAATGAGTTAAAAGAAGCCAATTCTCCCCTTCCTCTTCCGCTCTTGGCTTCAAGGTTCCTAATGAGTTCCCTGTGGGTGGCCCTGGGTTTATAAACTGCACACAGTTGTGTACAAGATACCTGAACACTGGTGGGCAGAAGAGGGACCAGGCCAGCGTCTGAGACCACTGGCCTTGCCCCCAAGGCTGGGCGTGGGGCCTCCAAGTCAGGACATGAGACAGGCAGCTGGGGGAGGGGTAAGGCTAGCTCCTGCCTGTAGTGGGGGGCCTCAGCTAGGGGCCTCTATCCCTCTGGGAGGGCCTCCCATGCTCCCCTGTCCCCTTGCACACTCCAGGGAGGGGCGCTTCCTTACCGGGGCAGGCACAGGCACCAGTGGCTTTGGCCTCCTCGGGTAGGGCTCTCTTTCCCAGTGGCACTCAGACATCCGAGCTGGGGTGGGGCAGCTGTTCCACCCGAGGTGCCCTCCGGTGACTGTGCCCTCCAAGGGCTCCCTCCTGCTTTTCTCCTGCACAGGAGCAGGGCCGGTGGCGTCCTCAGAAAAGTTTAACTCCAGGAAAAAGGAGGAAACAGCGGGATGGAACTTGCACCCTGGCAAGTGGAAAACATCCCCCGCACCAGGCCAGGGAGGGCGGAGCAGCAGAGGGCGGTGCAGAGGAGAGGAAGTCGGGGCGCCTGTTCAGCAGCCCTCTGCCTGTGCCTGGCTCTGCCTGCCTTCCCCAGCAGAGCTGCTGTGCTCCACACTAGCGGGACTGGTTGGGGGCCAGGCAGGGGGACCTCAGAGAGCTGGCCTGGGCCTGCCCTCCTGGCGAATTTCAAGAGCAGTGCTCATGCTTGACAACCCACCCCTCCACCTGGATGGACAGAAACTTCTGGAACAAAACTTCAGCAGGGTTAGGGCAGAGCTGCCATCAGACTGAAGCTGACCCATCGCAGGATACGCAAGGCTAGTCCTTTCCCTTCCCCCCACCCTCCACCCCCATCCCCACCCCTCTTCTGGCCCTTCTCCTTCAGTCACTGGCTGGACAAACCCTTGCCCGGTTGGCATCTTCTGTGCAGTCTTCAGCTAACTCCTCAGGTACCACTTCAATCTCAGAGGACTGATGAATGAATTCTGGAGTCAGGGATTCTCTGAGGACTTGTGGGCACTGTTCGGACCGGGGGTGGGAATTATGAGGAGGCACGTTTTTGAGGGAAGCCCTCTGTAACGATCAGAGTTGCCCAGACTGTCCCAAAAAGTGGTTGTGAGCCCACCCCCAACCGTCCGTGGGAGTGTGCAAGCTAAGGCTGAAAAGTCACGAGTCGGGAATTCTGAAGAGGGGAGTCCTGTGCAAGGACAGGCTGCATGACTCCCAGGATCAAAGACCCCCAGGCCCCCGTCAGCTCTGTAATTAATGCTTGTGGTTCTGGAGCAGCGGAACTGCTGGGCGACGTGCTGGCCTCTCTGAGCTGGCCTTGCCCATGTGCAGGAGTGAAGGGAAAGGGACCAGTGTTTATTTTTCAGATCCTTCCATGTGCCAGGCACTGTTCCAGAGTCTCCCTCAAAGTTATCTCCCGTTATCCTCACCGTATTCAGAAAAGCAGATCTTTCAACATCCATTTCACAGTAGACATGCTGAGGCTCGGGGGGACTCGGTGACTTACCGTGGGCCTTACTGCTAGCGTATCTGAACCCACATCTGCCCGACCTGAGCTTTACTCTTCCCACTTTTCCTTCACGTACCTCCTGGCTGGCTTTTCCCATCGGCAGCCCCTCCACCAGCACATACCTGATCTTTACTCATCTGAATCCTGCCCCTATTCAGGGTCTAGATCACGTCCCACACCCTGGAGGAGCCCAGCTTGGCCTGTAGGGATGGCCCTCCTCCCAAATAATTAAAGGGACAGAGACTGGGTTTCAGACATGGGAGTAGAGGGAAGGGTGCATAGGAACAAATGGAAATCATTAAAGCATTATTGTAGGATCAAGATCAAAATGAATTCTTAGATGAGTGGGGCTTTCATTTTAAAAACATGTGAGGGGGAGGTCAGCCCATCTTGGCCCTGTTTCCTCCTCCTCAACACAGACGGTTCCAGACCCTGAGGTCCCCTCCTCTTATGTCCAGGGGGACGAAGAGGGTAAGCTCGCAGGTTCAGAAATCAACAAATATGTCAGCCACACATACCGAGTGCCTACCATGTGCTGTGTCCTTTATACACTCCATTCATTTAATGCCCAGGACAACCCCGTGAGGTAGGTGCCCTCATCTCCGTGGTACAGGTGAGGAAACTGAGGCACAGAAATGAAGCAGCTGGCCCAAGGGACACAATCTGTAAGTGCTGAAGCCGGCGCCTAAGCCAGCGCTGTGTCGCTCTGGAGTTCTGAGCTGTCTCCAGCCCAGGCAGCTCCGCTTCCACCCTCATCCCCCACTCAGGGCAGAGCCTCTGAGCACTCGGGAGCCCCTCGCCCAGAAGGTGGGGGCTTTGAGAGAATGGGAAGACTTCAGCTTCTGTTTCTAACTGCTCAGGCCCTGGGGGGTGGTCTGATTTACCCTGGACATGAGGGAGAGAACCTTTCCCATGAGAGGTTCTTTGGTCTGAGTGTGTCCCCTCCAAAATTCCTATGTTGAATCCTGACCCCCAGGGGAGGAGAGGCCTTGGTGGAGCCCTCATGAATGGGATTAGTGCTCTTATAAAAGAGGCTCCAGAGAGATCTCTGCGCTCTTCTGCCACGTGAGGACGGTGAGAAGGCACTGGCTGAATGAGGACGAGACCATGAACTTCACCAGAACGTGACCATGCCAGCACCATGGGCTTGGTGTTCCAGCCTCCAGAATGGAGAATCAGATGTCTTTTGTTTATAACCTGCCTGACCCGTGACATGTTGTCAGAACAGCCCAAATGAGCTGAAATGGGAAGCCCTGTGTGCTTGGGGGTAAATAAACGTGTAGGTCACCATGACAACTCTTGAGTGACCTCCATGGTGACCACGTACGCTGGCTCCTCTTGAATGGACCTAGCTTCTGGCATCTCACGGGTCACAGCAGGCGAGGCTGCATGTCGTGCCCTTTGGGCCCTCTCGGGCCACTCAGCCTCCCTCAGGAGCCTGGCCAAAAACCCAGAGGACTCTGGTTTCAGGAGCTGGCTAGACACACCCTCACTCCCTGAGCCTTGAGTGTAAGGGAGCAGGGACCCTAACACGTCACGGGCGAGTGTGGGTGCCAGGGCAGGGGTGTCTGTAGGGCCCAAGTGGGGACTGTGAACCGGATAAAGCGGGCTGGCAGGGGTTGGGGACGGGGGAGCTTGTCCCCTCCCAGCCAATTTTGGACCTTTTGACTAATACTGCTCATGGCTCCGCTGTCCACTTCCCCAGCGCCACCCAGGGTGATGTGACAGCTGGAGGTGTGAGGTCCCCTTCCAGTTCCAAATTCCCAGCCTTGCATGAGCAGGTGAATGCCTGGGCACGTGGGTCTGCTCCAGGAGCCTACCGCCCACACCTGTAGCCTTCATTTTTCCATCTGGTTTGGGGGTCTGAAGGGCTGTGGGTTCAGACCCCCTCCATTCCTGCCTCTTCACCTGGCCACAGCTCACACTCTGCTGAAGTAGGTGGCCACCTCCTTGCGTGGAGGCCGGGGCTCACCCCCAGCCCAGCCATTGCCCATCAGTGGCTCCCCTTGGCCCAGCCGCAGGGGTGGCTTGCATTTATGCCAGCTCATGAGCAGCCTGTTCATGGCTCCTTGATCGGTGATGCCTCGAAGCTTCTCCCTCTCCTCCTTGGCCTCTTCGGTGGTAGCCTCAGCTGGGACTGTGGCCAGCACCCCATGAGTGTGACCCAGCTCCAGGTCATGGTTCATGGCCTCAAAGAACTGCTGGATACAGACTTTGGCGAAGGCCTTGGCGTGCTCTGTGCACGTCTCGTCGAACAGCTTGCGCTCAATGTCGATGTAGTGGGACCAGTACTTGCTTTTGAGGAAGGCGGCCTGCGTAAAGCAGGGCCTCACAGAGCGCACAACAAATGCCAGCAGTGTGGTCAACAGCACGAAGGACCAGCCCAGTGCCTGCAGGGGAGAGAAGAAAGAGTCAGCCAGGCCCTGGCTGGGGTGGCTCAGTTGGTTGTGCGCCGTCCTGCAAACCGAAAGGTCGCCGGTTCAATTCCCGGTCAGGCCACAAACCTGGGTTTCAGATTGGGTTTTGCCCCAGTCAAAGCACATGCAAGAGGCAACCAATGGATGTTTCTTTCTCACATCAATGTTTCTCTCCCTCTCTTTATCCCTCCCTTTCTCTCTTTCTAGAATCAATTTAAGAGAGAGAGAAAAGAGAAGAAAAGAAAAGAAAAGAAAAGAAAAGAAAAGAAAAGAAAAGAAAAGAAAAGAAAAGAAAAGAAAAGAAAAGAAAAGAAAAAAAGAGGAAGGAAAAGGGTCAGCAGGCACTGCCCTCGGCATCCGTGGCCTGCCTGCACCCCCACCCCATCGCATTCTCCATGTCAGAGGAAGTAAAACCGGTGCAGACCTGGCTCCCAGCACACAGGAATGGACTAGGAAGACCCTGGAGGTAGGCTGCCTGAGTCTGGGTCCTGTCTCCACAACTCACCAGTTGACCAGGAGTAAGGTGACTTCTGTGCCTCAGTTTCCTCACCTGTAAGTGGCGCTGGTGACAGTACTATTTTCACAGGGCTGTTGTGAAGGCTAATGGAATATTCAACTTAGCACAGTGCCTGGTACATAGTTAGTGCTCAGTATCTGTTAGCCACTATAATTATGCCAATAGGCCTGCTGACCAGGCCTCTTCCTTCAGGAAGCCTTCCTTGACTTCCCCAGGCCATACTGACCCTTCCTCCTCTGAGTTCTGTATCTCTGCATTGTCTCCTGCTATTGTCTGCCATTCAGTCACCTGTGCTGAGTGCCTCCTCTCTGAGGGCTCTGAGCCGGGCCTTGGGGTCACAAGGACAGATCGGACAATCAACCAAAGTCTGTGATGAGCAATACTGAACATTCAGGTGCTGGCTCTGTTCTGTCAATCACTCCCTGTGGGCCCAGGTCAGGATGTTCCCCCAACCTATGCTTCAGGGCCAACCCCCAGCTGCACAGAGAAGCGTCTGACCAGACCAGAAAAGGGGGAGGCAGGGCAGACCCAACTGTCTACAATGGGTCTGGCAGAGCAGACATCAAATGCGGAGCTGCAGAGCACGTGTTTGCAGGGGCAGGGAGCACCCCCTTTGCTGCTCCCTGCGGAAATGTGGGCCCTGGGGGGCTGGATCTCCTGAAGTTTCAAATGAAACTGGAAATCTGCCTTTTATGTGAAAATTTCTGGGTTTTAGATGATGCCAATAATTTCTAAAATTGAATTTTTAATCCAGCCTCTGAAGGCCAAATGAAATATGTCTACAGGCTGGGCAGCCTGTCCTCTGGGAACGCTTTTAGATTGTGGTGTGATGTTCAGAGCAGGTGGAGGGAAAGGCAGGGCTCACAGAGGGGGGGCCTTTGCATGGTGTCAAAGGAGCACACTGAACAGCCACTTCGTACTCGGAACTCCTCTCTCTTTCTCCTCGTGTGTCCTTCTCCCTCCTTTCTTCCCTGTTTTTCTTTTTTCACTTGGCCCTCCTCACCAAAGAAATCGCTGGTTTTTAGCAAGTTGCCTCCTAGTGCCGCAAATGCATATCTATGTAATCCTCCTTGCTCAGATAGTTTAGCAGGGAGTCAATAAAATCCTGACACTAACAGTGGGAAAAAAAAAATCAGATGGAGGGACAGCTGCCCCAGGCCCTGACGCCTGCGATGGATGATGAGACAAGTGCCCACAGGAGAGGAGGCACAGGTTTGGGAGGGAATCAGAGTTTGTATCAGACACTCAGAGTGAGAGATTCGCGAGTGGGGGTCTGGTGGTGGCGCAGGCCTCCAGGAGAGTTCTGGGCTGGAGAGAGGGAGCCGGGTGTCTGGACTCGCTGGAGCAGAGTACACAGGTTTCTCTCTCCCTGGTAGAGCAGGCCCAGCCCCGGCCTGCTCCCCTCACAGCCCCCAGCCACGGGCTGCAAGGGCATGCTGCCCAGGTGGCCCTCCCCACACTGCTGTGACTGCAGGGGAGGCCCGAGGGGCTCAGATGGGTGAGTGCCCAGAGGGGCAGAGTTCTTGGGAGTGAGGCTGGGAAGACCTGAGCACTGGATTTCAGTGGGCCCTTGAACCCTGCCTTTAATGCACATCCCAACAGCGCATCCCCCTCACCCATGCCCTCTGTTCCAGGGGCACCTGGACCCTCAGCTCCCACTCCCCAAACAGGGAGGTACCATCGGGAGGCATTTGCCAGGGAAATGTACCCGGATGTCCCAGCCACCCACTGGCATCACCACTGCCTGGGCCTGGAAGAGGGAAAGGATGCAAATTCCCCCAGGCTTCCAAGTTGGAGCTCAGGATGGAGGATATGGGGCTGGCTGCACCGCTGGGTCTGCTCTGGGGACCTCAGGACAGGACACAGGCCTCTGGGCTTAAGTAGCCATAGCACTTTCCCCAGGTGGCCCTGATCTGAATGAGGACACATGGCCTTCAGAAGCCCCTGCCCCAGTTGGGAAAATAAGCCCCTGCCCCACAGAGCTCCCCTTGAGGGGGAGCCCCAGTCTGTTGGGGAAATAACTCTTCTTGAGGAGGCCCCATTTTGAGGGAGGAGAATTAGACTCCCGCAGAGAGACCCAGGTCTGTGAGAGGAGACCTAGCCCAGGGCCACCGGCCCCCTCACCTGGGAGATGCAGCGCAGGTAGCGAACGGCCACCTCACGGGCCAGCAGCCAGTCGCCATCATAGATCTCCGGGCAGGGCACTCGGGCCAGCAGGCGGGCGAGCTCGGGCGGAGGCAGGCCAGGCACCAGGCTGCCGTTGCCCAGCACAGTCACGGGCACGGCAGTGCAGAAGGCACAGAGGAAGCACTTGCCATCGAGCAGCGTGACAGCCACCCAGACGACAGGAGCAATGAGGGCGCGCTGGGCCATGGAGCAGAACATGTAGCGGAGCACGGCGGGGTCCTTGGCCCGGTGGCCCGGCGGTCGCTTCCACTCCTCAGCCAGCATGGACACATTGTTGTTCAGGACCAGGCCGAGCAGAAAGAGCACCAGGGGCGGCACCAGCATGATGCCAGTGCTATAGGCGGCATTGTAGCCAGGCAGGCAGGGGCAGTTGAAATCGAAGGCTGAGTATATCTGGGCACTGGCCAGGGCCATGATGCCGCAAATGCCGTTCATGAAGGACTCCTGGTTGGACTGCAGGAACTGGAAGACCATCCGGAACTTGTCCATCACGCCCCCACAGGGCCTGGCGGCCCTCTCCCAGCTCACTGCTGCCTCTAGGATGGGCCCTGCAGCCCACTGTGCCCACTGGGTGCCCACCTCATGGCTGAGACGGGCAGAGCTCAGGGTAGTAGCTGAGGTCACTGTGCCTTTGAAGAACCTTCTAGTCAGGTGCTGGCTGAGAGGCGCAGGGTGGCCAATCCTGTGGGTGTAACCAGGGTTCTGCCCCTCCCCTCCTGGGCCTCTCTCTCCACTGCCACCTCCGGCACAGGGAAACTGCCAGGGCCACACCCTATGGGGACCAGTGCGCTATGGGTGTGGGAGGAAGGCAAGGAGGTTCAGACGCAGGGTTGGAGTTTGGGATGATTCAGGGCTGCTGAAGAGGCCCGAGCTTCTGAACCTTGTTCCCTGGGCTCCTCAGAAGCACGTCACCTTGCTCCTGTCCTTCCCATTTGGGTCTTCCCTCCGTGCTGTATCAGGGTCCAAGAGGACCCCTCCATGAGTTCAGACAATGACGGTATGATGGTGGAGTGATGACAATGACGGTGGGGGCTGTCATGGGGGTGACGGTGGTGGTGCTGCTGCTGGTGATGGTGATAGTGGTGGTGCCAGTGATGGTGGTGCTGGTGTTGGGGATGGTGCTGGTGGAGGCAGAGGTGGTGGTAGTGGTGACGGTGGTGACAGCAGTAATCATAGTGACTGTGGTGATGATATTGTCATGGCAGGGATACGGTGGTGGAGGTGGTGGACGCAGTGCTGGTGCAGCATGGCACAGAGTAAAAAGCTCTGAATTTGGAGCCAGAGGGTTTATATCTGAGAGGTTCCCGGGTCCCCTCCCTACTGGGCAGGGAGCTATGGCCTGAGAGCGTGATGCAGGTGCTTTTCTGTCTGGTTTGCTTCTGTCTCTGTGGGTGTCTGTGTTTGCAGATTGCAGATGAAAATCCTCTCCTGGCCCCGCCTCCTACTTCTACTCCCCCAGATTAAAAGATAAAGGGGTGGGATGGTGGGGTTTCATGTTTGGAGCTCAGGTCCCCAGAATGTCTGTGGGAACCAGGCCAGGGCCCCTCCCATCAAAGTGGAAGGAACTTGAAGGGCTGCCTTTGATGCCCACCAGTTCTCCCAGAAGAGCAGGTCAGACCCAGCTCTGACCAGATGGCTCCTGTCTGTGGTGAGAGTGTGGGTCTGGGGCCGACATAGCGCAAGAGCCTGGCCAGGCCGGCTCCACAGGGCCCACAGATCCGTCGTCCCTGTGCGTGTGTGTGTGCTGGCTGTGGCTCTGGGCCTCCATACCTGCATGTCTGCATGTGTGCACGTAACCACGTTAGTGGTCCATGTGTCCCTGTGTGAACAGCCAGAACTTGCACTGACCGGGCCTTCCCATGTCAGGCCCTGTGCCTGCACTTCACGTGCACCACCTCGTGTGACCCTCGTACAGCCCTGTGGAGTGGGTGCTGTGGTCCCCATTTCACCGAGGTGGGGGCTGAGGCTCAGAGAGGTTGAGTTACTATCTAAAGTTTACACAGGCTGGGTGGGAAGACAGGGCAGGAAAGTGCTTTTTGGCCTTTCTCTTCCAGCTGAATCAAGTTCTCTTGTTCTGTAAACTTGGTGGGGCGGGGGGAGTTAGTGTCACAAATAGGAGACTGGGGGAGAAGGAAGGTGCTCTCTTCAGCCCTCAGGCTGGGCCTGGGGCAGATGGAGCCCCTAGGCTGGTGGCCTCTGGAGGACCATTTTGGGGGGCTCCCAAAGGGGCACCCACAGGGTGTGAGCAGGATGAGGGAGGTCTAGCTAAGGATGTGCTGTGGTGTCGATGTGCATGTCTGACAAGGGGTCCAAGCTGCAGGAGAGCCGGGCACAGTCCCAGGTGGGGAGTGGAGGGGTGGGGAGGTGCAGGAGCCCGGGAGGAGGCCACCTCCAGGGAGCCGCCTGGAGTCTCTGTCTTCTCTAGTGGACACTATTTGTAGCCGACGTGCCCTAGCTGGCTGCACGGTACCTGCCCTCACCACATGCACACTCTGCGCAAATTCCGACTTCAGCGTTATCTTGAAAGACTTGAAATGAAACAGTTTGATTGGATCCTAACTATTCTCATCATCACACAGGAATGTTGTTTACAGTTATTGAAAGTAAAGGATGAGCACTGGCGTGTTTACATGCCACTCAGACTGCTTAAACTTTTAAATGGTTGTTACAGTCAGTTTTAAATTCATCACGTTGGGCCGAGTCTTCTGAGGGTGGTACTTATCAAACATTTGAAGAGATCATTCCTAAGGAGCATTGAGGGGCTGGGTGGTGGGTGAAGAGGGTCAAAAGGTGCAAACTTCCAGTTACAAAATAAATAAGTCTTGGCATGTAAGGTCTAGCATGGTGATAATACTGTAATGTATGTTTAAAAGTCGCAAAAAAGTGGACCTTACCAGTTCTCACTGCAGGAAAAGAAGGTGTAACTGTGTGAGGCGAGGGGTGTTCACTGGACTCACTGCAGGGTCATGGCGCGATACAAACACACACCAGATCATTGTGCTGCACACCCGGAACAGAGCGTTATATGTCAGTTGTATCTCGACTTTCAAAAAGGAGCCTGGAAGAGGATCTGCCTGCGGTCATTTCAAAATCTGATGTTAAAAAGTCGAGCTCACTGAAGTAAGCTCAAGTTCCTCACGTTAAGAAGCCTGGGAGACTTCCTTTGGATGTTTTACACCAAAAGAGCATTTGATATCTTTTCTAATACTTCACACTACATTTTTTCTTATAATGCTATAAGATAAAGAAGGTGCAATTGTTTTTTCTAACGAGCTCTGTAGAGAAGTCTCCAAAGTCCCTCCTTTTGCCCTGGTATTGCATGTCAATCGACGTCTCTAAGCACCAGCAGGTGGAGGTTAGGGACCTCTGCCTCTGAAGGGTGCGGGCCAGGGTCAGGGGCCCGGGAGGGAGACCAAGGTGGTGGTGTCTTGAGCAGCAGCTGAGGCCAGAGCAGTGTCAGTGACCACGGAAGGGACTTAAGGCTGCTAGGGGGAGACTCCTTAGCTACCACCCCTCTACTTGTGCTGTCCCCGTCCTGGAGCACCGTCTGCCCTGACTCTGCCCACCCAGATCCACCTCAAGGCCCTGCCCGTTAGTTCAGTGTTTCCTTCACTGAATAGTCGACTTTCTTCTTAGCAAGAAACCATGTCACAGATGGATAAGAGCAACCTACTTAAGGACCTGGTTCACGCCTGTACCACGCCACATACTATCCAGGGACCTTGGGCAAGTAATTTCACGTCTGGGTGCCACTGTGTTTGCATCTGTGCAATGGGGAGGAAAAAGAGTTTACCTCTCTGGTTGTCTTGAGGATTCAGGAGTTCAGCACGGTGCCAGGCCCACAGTGAGCTCTCTGTAAATGATCATTGTAACTTGGTAATAGTAATAATTATCATCTCTGCACCTGAGCCTTTCTTCGAAAATGTGTGTTAGTTTCCTGTTGCTGCTGCAGAAAAGCCCCACAAACTTAATGGTTAAAACAACACAAACTTATTCTCACAGTTCTGGGGTTGGGAGTCTGAAGTGGGTCTCAGTGGTCCAAGAACTAAGGAGTTGGCCCTCGGTGCCCCTTGTGGAGCCTTCTGGGGAGAATCCATTTCCTGGCCTTCTCCAGCTTCCAGAAGGCACCCACATTTCCTGGCTTGCGGCCCCGCATCACTCCAGCCTCTGCCTGCATCGTCACATCTGGACTCTGACCCTCCCACCCCCCTCATAAGGACACTTGTGGTTACACGGGACCCCCTGGATCACCTAGGAGAGTCTCCCCATCTCCAGATTCTTAGCGCAGACACATCTGCGAAGTCACCTGTGGAGGTCTCACATTTGCAGGTTCCGGAGATTAGAAGGTGGACCTTGGGGGCCCGTTACTCTATCTGCTCCCGGAGAGGGCTCCGGTGTGCATTTAGCAGAGCTTTGCGTCATCTCCACCTCCCCCTGCAGTGTGACTGGGTGTGGATGGAAGGAACCAGGATGTCACGACCCTGCCCAGACTTTCTGATGCGGCAGTGGTGGCGACAGCAAACTCGCCCACAGCCACCACGGTGGGATGGGCACGGGGCCCTGTGACTCCTGCCCCCAGGAACGCTGTCCTGGCCCCCACTCCCGTGCTGGAGGAGTCAAGTATCATGAAAAGCAGCATGCAAAGGAGACCTCTGTGGAGTGGGTGCCGGACCTTTAGGAAAATGTCCAATTTGCGTAGAAGAGCAGTAGTGGGGGCACTGCTCTCCCCCAGCTGCAAGAGGAACACCCAGAGAGCCGGGCAGCGGAGGAGGCAGCAGCGGTCGGTGAGATGCGGCTGCCCAGGCAGCTCGAGTACTGTCAGGCTGTGTTAGCAGAGGTATTAGGTCTTCACCTAAGAAGGACGTACATATTTGTTGAATGAATAAATGAAACATGTGCTACCCCTTTCCCATCTCTTTCCCTTTGTTCTTGCTGTTTCCTCCCTTGGAGTTGTCTGCCCCACCCCCGTGTCTTCTCCACTTGTCAAAACACATTCACACCAGGCCTTCCCTGATCCCCCAGCTTGGAGCCATTATTCTCCATGCTAAATCCCTGTGGCACCTGGCTCTCCTCTGTCGTATCACATACAGCTTTTGCTTGGGATGATGATTTCCGTACCCACCGCTGACTGTCTGTCCGTGAGACAGCGAGCTCCCTGATGGCAGGCTCTGTCATCTGTGTATGCTGTCTTCCCCATTCCCTGGTACAGGGCTGCCCATGCAGTAGGTGCTCTATAAGTGCTCCATATAAGAAGGTGAGAGTATTGATGGCCATCAGTGGCTTTTTACTGGTCCAGATGCTGCATCCTTGCAGCCCAAAGGGAGGTCCCTGAGCCTCCTTTCCCCAGGCTGGGATCTCTCTAGTGCTGACTGGGCCATCTGCAGGCTCTCTCACCTCCCTCCCCACCCAACCCCTGCTAACACTTTGCTTAAATCTTGCCTCACCCCAATGCCCTTTCTGATATTTGCATGGCCTAACCACAGCAGGGGAGGTGTGGGGGAGACTGAGCTGCAGGGATTGTCTGGTCCTACATGGTCCCTTGGCAAGAGCCCAGGAGAGCAGATGTGGCTAGCCTGATATGGAGGGGGCTGAGCTATGTGGGGAGGTGAGGGGGGGACACGCGGGGGCGCCCAGACTGCCTCCAGGCCCTGAGGACCAGAGAAGCATGGGGTGCACCGTTTGTGCCAATGAAGACTATAGTGGGGTTGAGTGTGTGTGTGGGGAGTGAGTCATCAGGGAGGAGCGAGGACCCAGAGGAGTTCGCAGGCTAGACCTTTCCCACCCCTTCCTGTCAGGGCCACCAGACATTGAGTGTCAGTGGTTTTTCTTTTTTCTTTTTTTTTTTCTTTCTTTTTTTATTTCCAGCAAGATCTAACCCTGGTGATTCTCGGTTTTCATCCCAGAGCCAGACCCCACAGGCACACTTGGCCCAGAAGTTCTTAGTCATTGGAACGCACCGAATCATCTGGTTCAGTGTGGAGCTGTCTAGGTCTGTCCCCACCCCGATTTGCAGATCTGGTCCTTACACTGTACAGCAGGGGGACTCCTCCCCAGGGTGCCAGCTGCTTGCTAAGGGTAGTGGGTAGATAGCCCTGGAAATGCCTGAAGAAGGAGGCAGCCTTATAAAGAAATGCTGAGCTCAGAGGTCAGGCCGCAGGTGGTGGGGAAGGTGAGGGAGGAAGCACCTGCTAACTGAAGGTGGGCAGAAAGGCTGGGCCGACAGAGGAGCTGCTGTACGGCAAAAGGAGCTGCACCCTCGAGGGGCCTGCACCAGGCAGGGCTGCTCACTCAGCCTTGGTCTGCTGGGAAGAGAATTCGCAGGACCAGGGACACTGGGGGCTGAAAGGGTCGGTCCTCCTGACATTGGAAAACAGAAAAATCCCCTTAACAGGAAAATATAAAACTATTCGTGCGCAGTAGCCACTAAGAGGCGCTAATTGTCACTTTCAAGAGGAACTCAACCAGTGGAGCTTGCTAGAGCCTTCTCAGAGAAGCCTGGCGGAAGCGGCAGGAAACCCAGCCAGAGCACTGAGACCAAACACACCAACGAAGCCATCTAGGGGGCTGACCAACGCAGTGAGTGGCTCAGAACCGACTCTGTGGTCAAATTTCAGCACGTACAGGGGTGACCTCGGGCAACACAACCTCTTTCAGTTTTCTCCTCTAAAAAATAGGGATAATAATCATCATATTGCATTAGGTTATCATGAGGATAAAGTAAATTAATGTACAGGGGTCGAGTAGTTTTGCAGTTGTTTGCAGTTTGCAGTAAAAGTAGGTCTGCAGTTGTATGAAAATAATACAAATAAGTAATACAATAATAAATAAAAATAATACAAGATTAAACTCATAACTGTAAACCTGCTTTTGCCCACACCTGTACGTAAGGAAGTTAGAACGATGCCTGGCACATAGTAAGCACCATATAAACATGTGTTGTTGCAGTATTATTATTTAGAATCTGGCACCTAGAACCCAGAATCGGTGGTGGATCATTTTGGATTCTTGCTACTCGAAGTCTGGTCCATGGACCAGATCCCGCACCATCACCAGGGAGCCCGTTAGAAACGTGGTCTTGCAACCGGTCCTGGATGCGCAGAATCAGAGTTCACATTTCACAAAAGCCCATCTGAATGATGAGCGCATTCAAGTCTCTGAAGCCCTGCTTTAGAGCACAGGGGCGACTACACCCCGAAACTAGGCTATTTGGGGGGAAGGAAGCCGACAAGGGTTAGGCTGGCTTGACTTGTGGTGCCCACAGCCTGGAAAGCCCATGACCCTGGTCAGCACTGACCCTTGACATGGGGACACTGCGGGGTAGGGGGCTACACGTCAGTGTGATGGGACAGCTTGGTACCCTGGGCAACGGTGGGGGCGCGGTGGCTGAGGCCATGCCCCCAAAGCCCGGGGGATGCCTGGAGGTCGAGTGGCGGTTTGCTGGAGTACCAGGTGCTCAGGAGATGGTTCACCTGCTCCTGGCTGGAGACTGTGCGCAGGTGGGCCTTCCCACTCCCGCCGTCCACTCCCTCGGTGGACTCTGGGATCTCAGGGGCCTCGGCACCCCTGCCAGCCTTGCCCCGCTGCAGCCCCCGCGCCTGCATTTCGTTCTGCATGCTAGCGAAGAAGTGCAGCACGCAGCGGTGGGCGAAGTCCCGCGCATGCTCACAGCACGTCTCGTCAAAGAGCTTCTGCTCCAGGTCCACATAGTTGCTCCAGTATCTGCGCTGCAGGAAGATTGTCTGGTCAAAGCAGGGCCTCAGGCAGCGGGCCAGGAAGGCTACCACGATCAGCAGCAGGGTGATACTCCAGCCCATGGCCTAAGAGGGTGGGGAGAGCAAGGTCAGGTGTGCGTGTGGCAGGCATGGGTGTTCCAGAGTCTCTCTCTTCCATCCTTCCTCAGATCTGTTTGTCTTCCCATTTAGTCACCCTTCCCACCAACTACCTCCACCCATGCTCCCTTCCCTTCATTCTCTCACCCTCACACCCATTCCTCTCCCCAGCTGTCTCTCTGCCGCAGTCACCCAGTTATCCATCCTCTCATCTGACTATGTATCTGTCATCTTCCCACCCAGCATCCTCCAACCATCTTCCTGTTGGCCATCACTCATCCTCCTATGCAGCCATCTCTCCCCCCACCCATTCATGTTCTGATACTCATTCTTCCTTCAGTTCGTGCACCCAACCATTCATGCACCCACCATTCATCCTCCCAAACTTTCTGGGGTGAAACCAGAATATATCACCCCAAAGTATGCCTCTTTGACATAAAATTATTCCGACCTGAAGACAATTAACAAGCAGCAAACAGGAAAAACTCTCTCTACCTTCCCCTTTTCTACCTAAAGGCAAGATATAATTCTCCTTTTACTGGAGAGAGACCCCTATCAGCCCAGAGACAGCACCAGAGGATGTGCAGACGAAACTTACTCCATTAGTAAGGAGTAAGAAACCCCGTTTTTCCTCTCATGCATTTACCTTCCCACCATGTCTGCCCCTGGAAGCCTCGCATTGCTTTCCTTTGTCCCGTCGTTTCTCTACAAAGGTATGGCTCTTTGCTGAAGATGAAATATAAGCCAGAATTCTAAGCCACCACTTTGAGCTAATCTTCGGTTTAGGTTTCTCCCCTGTGATGTGCACTGCATGTGATGATATGCTGTTTGTTTTCCATTGGTTAATGTTTTTTGTTATCACTTCAGTGGGAAACCTAAGATTGGAAGAGGTAAAGTTTTGCCTTCCCTACACTCCCATTCATCCATCTGTCCATCATCCTTCATCCCTACCATCCTCACATATATTTATCCACCCCGTCTGTGCATCATCTGTCTTATATCTTGGGGGAGGTGAAGGGACCCAGTGTTTTCTCTCACAGGGCTCACTCTTAAGCGGAGGAAGCAATTAACAGGCGATGACAGGCCACGGGCCGTGTTGAGGGATGCGGAGGGAGTCATGGGGATTTACCGGACTGAACGTGAGGGCTCGGGGAACAGTGAGGGTCAAGCTGAGCCCTGAAGGAAGAGTAAGAGTTGTGTAAGATATGAACAATGAGCAATGCTCTAGGCCAAGTGTGAGAAACAACCAGAAGTCGTTCTTGAGGGCTGGAGCCCACACCTGGCTGACGCTGCTTCCTCCTCTCTGCACATCCACAGCTCCAGTTTCTTCAAGGCCTCGCTTAAGACCAGAGGGACCCGAATGGAGACATCACTCCTCTAACACAAACAAAGACATCTCTCCTTCAGCCTCTTCCCCCATCTCCCCCCTGCTTAGCAATTTAAAATACTCATGTGAGTATTTTATATGCGAGGAGCACTTAATGTGCCTGATAAACTTACAGCTGAGTCAGGACTCCAGCCCTTCTCTCACTGAAAATTCCACACTCTTTCTGATGAGCTAGTGAAGCTTACAGTGTTTCAGCCCACAGGGACCATCAAGGTGAAGGAGACCAAACCTCCCTTCATTTTGCAGGAGAAACTGAGGCCCAGAGGGAGAGTGACATGGCCAAGGTCACAGTCTGAACTAGAATCAAGTGCATCCTGAGCACTGGTCCTCTCCACACCGCACCACAGTTCTGCGTTTGCCACCAGCCTGTCTCAGCTCTGCAAAGGGCTGGGGTCATGTTTCTATACTCTGCAGCCCCAGTGATACTTGGCAGGTATGGTTCATGTAACTACTTTTTGGAGGACACAGCTCAGCCGGGGGCTCCAGGTGGGGGTTGGTGGTGGAGTCTAGAGTCTGGGCTGGGAACGGGGCTGGGCTTTGCTCCCACGATGAAGAGCTGCTACTCTGTGAAGAGCCAGGTGTCTGGGGAGAACCTCCATTGTAGGGAGGCAGGCGGTCAAGAGGGTCAGCGGTTACAGGGTGATTCAGTCCCCTGCATTGCCTCTTCCAAGCCATGTGACTTGGGCCTAGGGAACTAAACTCTCAGAGCCTGCATTTCCTCATCTGTAAAATGGGATGATCATGACTGCACCCTCTTCATAGGGCTGTTCTGAGAATTAAATGGAATAACACATATAAAATGACAGCATGGTTCCTGACACACGAGTGCTCCATGAAACGTAATCAGTATTGTTTCTGAGGGGTGGGAAAAGGGTGGCCAACCCGCAGCCCACACACAGCTCAGGATGGCTGTGAATGTGGCCCAACGCAAAATTGTGTTTACTTAAAACATCATGAGATTTTTTTGTGATTACGTGTCACAGTGTCTTTAATGTGCGGCTAAGATAACTCATCTTCTTCCAGTGTGGTGCAGAGACGCCCAAAGCTTGGACCCCCTGGGTGGGGGGAATGTGGGTATGGGGCAGACAGAGCAGTCTACCTCCCGTGCTTTCCTGCCACCCCGCCTCCTGGGGAGGGGCCGGCTCGGCTGACTCCCAGAGGATATGGGAACCTGGCCTCTGTCCCTGGGTGAGTCAGCACTGGTGACCAAGGGCTCACTTCTTAAGGCCCCACACTGTTCTGTACGTGACTCATGCTCCTGATCCCCTCAGGGACCACCTGCTCCTTGGTTGTGCCTTCACGAAGGAGTGGGGAGGGGCTGCAGGAAGTCACCCGTACTCCTCAACCCTTGGAATCCGTGCAAGATATTTGGGAGGGTTAAGAGAGGACCTCGCAAATTACCTGTGACAGGCACCGCAGGTAGCGAGACACCGCCTTCCGTGCAGGGCTGTCCCTGACCAGCACGTCTTCCTTGCAGGGCACCTTGGCCAGAAAGAGCTGGACCTGGCTGGGGGTCATGTTGGCAAAGTCCAGAAACTTCTCAGGGTCCACGGAGCTGCTGAAGGCGCACACGAAGCACTTCCCATCAAGGAGGGCCAGCAGGATCCAGACAAGGGGGGCAGCCAGTGCTCTCTGCAGCACAGAGGAGCACATATACCTGGGGGCAGAGGCAAGCAGGGTCACAAAGGGCAGCTGGACTTCAGCGGAAGCAGGAAGGCTACAGGAGAGATGCAAAGATGGACTTCCCAGGAGGGCTGGGAAATAGTAGTCGTGGTTACAGCAAAGGAATGGTTGCAGCTTCCACTGCAGGGTTCCCGGCAGCAGAGGGCAAGGAGGGAGGCGGGCTGGGGGCCCTAGCAGTCCCAGGGCCACCACCCTGGGCAGCTGGTGTTCTTCCTGCTCTAGGTCTTGTAGCAGACTCTGCAGGTGCCCTGCCCAGCCAGGGCAGCCTCAGCTTTGGCGATAGTTCCTGTTCAGGTGGAGGCCGGAGGGCCTGCAACCGCAACCACCTCAGTCTGCCTGAGGGCCAGACTGCAAGCGGTAGAATCCTGACAACCCCCCTGCCCCCAATTCATCCTTCAACTCAGGAGGGACGGGGCCTGGTGAATAAATGCCCCCATCTTTCTAGACCTTCAGTGGGACATTTCTGAGATGTGTCTTACCCACCCTCTCAGAAGGACCGAGTACCAGTTGCCCACCCATTATTGCCTTCTTCCAAGAGCCTGCTTTCAAGGGGAGCCTTGACTAAGATAGCTCTGCCCAGTGTCCCTCCCTGACATAGCACCTCAAACACCCCCATCCAGGGAGCCCACCCTCTGACTGCACCCAGTTGCCTCTCCTGACCTACGCCATCCCTCCCATGGCTGGCAGTGGGTGTTGGTCACAGAATAGGAGCCCAGTGGAGCTGCAACCACTGGCTCCCCAAGAAGAAGAAGGTCAAGGGCGTACTCAGTGCATGTGGCCCTCCCTGTGTGGCTGGATGACAGAGAGCGCAGCCCCCAAGGAGCACAAAGAGAGGCCGCTCACGCACAGGATGCAGATGTTTCCAAGCTGCCCTGTGTACAGACATGAAATGGTGCCTGCTGTGTGTGTGCACGGCCCACCCAGAGGTGAATTATAAATCCCCTGTAGGTGGCGGTCGGGGGGGGGTTCCAGCATTTTCTGTGGGGGCAGTGTGGTTAGAAGGGGGAACTGAAGACTTGTCACGAAGTCAGCTTACATGCCCTTGAGGACACCTCAGTTGTCCCTGTCAAAGCATAGCATGGGGGGAGATCATGAGTGGGCGAAACCCCACTGAGCGCCCCAGCCACTGCCCACAGGCCTAGAGCACTGAGACATTCTCTCCAAAACACTAAGGGCAGTGGTGTGAGTTGTGCTTCTTCCTACTGGGGGGAGTCCACCGAGTCACTTCACTTCTCTGTGCTTCAGGTCCCTCGTCCAGAACAGTGGGTGCCCAATCAGAGCAGACCCAGGGCTTAGGCGAGAATTCAGAGGCGGTGCGCATACAGCACTCGGCATGGAGCTCTGCCTTGCGTTGCTGCTCGGCGTTGGCCAGTGAGCGATTTGGATGGCTCAGCCCCATCGACTGATGCTGAGAGAGGGCACCCACCAGTGGGGGGCTCCGAGGACTCGGCAGCACGGGCTGCCCTGAGAGCCCACAGGAGAGCGATGCAGGCCGGTCACGCCTCTCACACCACACGCAAACGCTCTGTGCACGCCACGGGATGGCCCTTCACGCGTGTGGCCAGGTGCAGTCAATCCATGGCCAGCGTGACGGATGTGACGGGGGTGATTCTGCATCACTCATCTATCTCCAACACTGGCCACAGAAAGGTGACAAATGACAGGGACAGGAATATCTGTTTCCAGAGTGGAAGCTGTAGATGGGGCTCGTAAGCTGACGATGCTTTAGTTGGGGAAAGGAGGGGACGCACTTGAGAGTGACTGTGGGGGCAGGTGAGGAGTCCTGACAACCCCCATGGGGTCACTGGGGCTTGGGGGTGAGCTGGCAGTGTTTTCGTGGGTGGGGGGGCCTGACAGTGCCCATGGGGTAAGGTCAGGGTTTGGAGGTGCCCTGGTAATTCCTGTGTAGGTGGGGGGTCCTGATAATGCCCACAGGGGAGAAATGGGGTTGGGGTGCTCCTGGAGGTGCCTGTGCAGGTGTGGGAGGGGCCCTGACAATGCCCACAGGCCTCTGGGTGGTATGGGACTGTACCTGATGATGCCCAGGTCCTTCTTCCGGTGCCCCGTGGGCCGGCGCCACTCCTCCACCATCACCACGGTCTGCCGGTTGGCAAGGAGGCCACAGAGGAAAAGGGCGAGAGGGGGTGTGAGCAGCAGGCCCAGGCCGTAGAGGGTGTTGTAGCGCGCCAGGCAGGGGCAGTTGAAGTCGAAGGAGGAGTACAGCTTGACAGTGACCGCAGCCAGCAGCAGGCAGATGCCGTTCATCACCGACTCAGAGCTGGACTGGAAGTACTGGAAGAGCATGCGGAA
Source organism: Anoura caudifer (assembly GCA_004027475.1). Taxonomy (NCBI): domain Eukaryota; kingdom Metazoa; phylum Chordata; class Mammalia; order Chiroptera; family Phyllostomidae; genus Anoura; species Anoura caudifer. The sequence continues at coordinate 55,716 of PVKU01001671.1, read as the reverse complement.
CTTATCCATGGCTCCTGCCTGGTGGGTGGGCGGTGTGAGTCGAGGGCCGTGCTGGGGGTGAGTCTGGGCCCCCAGGAACGTCTTCTCTTCCAAGGGTCCCCAGCCAAGCCTCTGAGGTCCAGCTTTCCACGAAGGCTCTGATGCCCAGCCTGCTTGTCGCCAGTGCCACTCCCTCCTCTCTGTGACCAGTCAGCCCAAAGCACCTTTAGGCAAATACACGCTGCCCCATGGCTCCATGCCTCCCCAGCCCATTCCCTCCTCTTTTCAGGGTGTGGATATTGAGGCCTGACGGCTGGCAGGGTGTCCTGTGGGGGACAGGCAAATTCTGGGGATGGTAAGGGCAAGACACTGATGGAGCCAATTTATGTTTTCTGGTCTTAATCAAAACATGACTTGATTCAGCTGAGCCCAGGGAGAGTTCATGTTGACTTTCACGCTGGGAGGAGCCTGGAGGGGCGCCTTACCTTGCCCGAAGAGTTCTGGGAAGAGAAAACCCTTAAGAAGAGTTTATTAAACCACACTTCAGCATGGTTTGCCAATGAAAGGCGTTGGAAAGGGGAGGCCTTCCAGGCAGACGGTTCCACGCCAGCAAAGGCATGGAGGTGAGAAGCACTCTGGTTTGGGGTTGCTGGAAGGTAGTGTCAGGCAGAGGGTGTCAGGAGAGCGGGCTGGAGGGTCAGTGGGTGCCGGCAGCCCTCTGCTCCATTTCATTCCACTACTCTCTAGGCCTGGCCACCGGCAGGTTCAGGTTACCCTGAGGCACACCTTCCACTACCTCATTCCTCAGCTCAGGTGTGACCCGGGCTCCCTCAGCCTCCTAACTGCCCAGCCGTGTCTTCCCACCTCCACTGAAAACTCCTGTCCCTTTTCCCACCCACCCTTCAAGAGGCAGCTCAAGTGCAGGGGGTGGAGAGAACAAGGCTGGGAGGGTTTGAGCACCCCCTTCTCCCATTCTAGTCTCAGGGGGTCTCCAGGACCGAACAAGCATGGCTTTTGGGAGAACGCTGCAGGAAAGTGGGACAGGTCTCCCCCAGGCCAGTCTGTCCACAGCTCCAACCTCTGACAGTGGAGACAGAGCTCCCAGGCCAGCCTGCGGCCCTGGGCCCTGCAGGGGGTGGTATTCTGTGCGACTGCACTGGCCCTTGCGGGGTGTTTACCGAAAGCACTCCAGCAGAGAAAAAGGCGAGAGAAGGAAGCTCACCACACCTCCAAGAAAGACCCAAGGTGAGGGGGTGGCTTCACATTGAAAAAATCTGCATTTTCTAAATGGTCTACTATTATAGTAATGATTAAAAAATCCCAATAAAAATCATAAAGTATTTTTACTGGAAAAACTGGAAGGGATTAAGGAGCAAGTAAAAGGGGAGGGCAGTACATTTGTTGCCTAGAGCCCTGGACCAGCTGAACCCGGAGAGGCAGAAATAGAGGAAAGAGCAGAAGGAGAAAGGCTTGCTTTACTCCTGTGTGTGGATGGCTATGACCTTGTAGATCTGCTGCATGATAGCACCTTAGTCAGAGTGTCTCAGTGTCCTACCCCGCCCAGGAATCTGCAGCTGTGTCGTTGGGGGTCTTTTAGTTCTGGGGAAGTTTTTGAAATTCACATTTTATTTTAATGATGACAAATCTTTTCAGCAGTGTGAAACATGTGTTAACTCCCGGTGGAAAGGTCTTTATAGAACAGGTCTTTGCTCTCTTTTCCTCAAATCAGAGAATTGTGGGTCCATGCTTGGCGGTCTTCTAGGTTTTCTGCCCTTTAAAAGGAATCTGCACAGTATTTGAGAGACTTTGGCTCTGCCATCCTCGGAGTTCCTGTGACTGAGCGGTTCTTTAGGACTGGGTGCCCCCTACTGGATACTCTCAGAGTTTGGGGTGTGTGTGTGTGTTGTATATGTACCTGTGGGTGCATGCAAACACGTGTGGCTTGTATGTGTATAAGTATGTGTCTTCAGAAATTTAGCTATGGTTGTGTCTCTTCTTTTTATACAGTGAGTACACTCTCCCCTGAGGGTTCTCTCTTTTCTTTCCAAAGGAAGACATTGGATGCGTGTCCCACTTCTCTCTCAGGACTGGGAAGCTATTGTTCCCTCCTGTCTAGCAGAGCGATGGCTCCTGCTCTGTCCGAGAGACCTGACTCTCTTTGACCCTCTGGTCTGTGGCTGGCAGACCTGGAGGAAAGCGGTGTGGCTTTACGTGGACTCCACTCTGGTGACGACACGGAGCCCTGTGGCCCCTGAGGGAGGCTGTCTGACAGATGGCATTGGAACAGCTGGGGAGCCGTTTGGGGAAAACTTAAACTGAATCTCTACCTCATTCTTTATACCAGAATAAATTCCAGTGGCTCAAAGACTTTACCATAAAAATGAAGATCATAAAACTCTACAGGAAAATATAGGGAGGTGTTTGCGAGTAGAGCACACGGTGCAGTGGCTACGAAGCAGAAGGAAGAGAAAGTGGCCTCAGCTTCTGTGGGCAAAGTGCCAACAAACAGAGTAAAAGTAATGAACTGGAGAAGGTGTTGCCACACGCATGCCACACAAAGGGGCCCTTTCCCTTGATTTGTAGAGGGAGCATATAAATGATAAAAAAAAGATGACTAATCTTAGGGGAAAATGGTCAAAGGATGTGAACAGGCTATTCACAGAAAAAGAAAGGCCCCCAATGCTGCAAAAATTCTAATTCTCATTCATAATCAAACACAGTCCAAACAACCAGGTGCCTTTCAAAACTTGCCAAGCTGTTAGAAACTGAAAGGTTGGTAATCTCCAGGGGCAGTGAGGGCTCCAGGAAACAACCACTTTTATACACTGATGGAAAGAAGTGTACACATTTGTGGGGGGTGGGGTTCTAGGACAATTTGGCAATATATTCAAAGCAAAACTTAAATACACATGTTCTTTCACCTAACAATTACAAAGCTCTGAATTGACCCTATGGGCAGAAGTGGCTGAGATAAACGAACAAGGGTGCTCATTATAACTTTGTCTAAATGGCAATAAAACTGAACACAGCCCACGTTTCATCAACAGGGGACTGTTTAAGTAAAGTATGGCAGGGCCATAAAATGAGATCTGTATAGTAGATCTCATACAGTATTCACTGGGTCTACGCAGTAGATCTCATACAGTATTCACTAGGTCTACGCAGTAGATCTCATACAGTATTCACTGGTCTATGCAGCATATCTCATACAGTATGCACTAGAAGAATGAGCAACTCTATATGTGTTCATTTGAAAAAGACCTCTAGATTCTGATAAACTAAGAAAGCACAGGTAGTGCACATGAATATGTAAAAGTTTTCATATTATGCATATACTTTTTGCAAGAGATATGGACAGTTGCTACCATTGGGTGGTTGGGCAGGGGGCTGTTATTTTTCTTCCCATTTTCTATCTTTCTATGCTGTTTGACTTTCCAAACAATGTGTACATATAAATTTTACTTTTCAAAGGTCAACAGAGGGTATCTGGGTAGTGGACTTATTAATTTAAAAATACATTTCTATATACAAATAGATACATAAAGTTAAAATAACGTTAAAATATTATGACTTACACAAAATAAAATGACCAAGTTCAACCCTGAACATTCTTCCACACTTCAGTTTTTGGCCTTCATCCCATAGATTACAGACTGTGGAACAACTTTCTTGGTTCACAAAACCTTCCTAACTCCTTTCGTAGAAGAAGAAACACATAAGCCTGGTTTTATAATATTATCCCCTCCCCCCATTTTTTTTTTACATAACTAACAAGCTATAAACATGGGTTTTCTGACTAAACCAAAATGAAGTTCTTTCCAGAGCCTGCTGAGGAGTGAGTGGTAGTTTTCAGCGTGTAGGCCCCTCCAGGGATGGCTCTGGGCACCCGATGTCGGTCCAAATGCAGAGACCTGGCGTCAAAAGCAGGTGAGCTGCTGCTCTGGGAGGAGAAGCCACCCAGCTGGGTTTTCTGAATTCCACTTCTCCGTAAACACCAAAGTCAGAATGGCTCCAGGGTCCCTTTTCTCCAGCTGCCTACATGCACCAACTCAGGAGAGTTCTGAGACCAAATGTCGCCCACTGTGGTGGCGTAGATGTGGAGGTGTTTGTGGGACAGGCCGGCCTGGGTGGGGCATGTCCCAGCTCTGAGGGCAACGGTGTGCTCAGAGGGCCAAGCTAGGAAGTACCTCTGGTATTGGCCACACGTCCTGGAAGTCGGTCCACAGAGCAACAGATATTCACGGGACATCTGCAGAAGGCCAGGCACCGTGCAGTGCTGGGCACACACAGGTGCCCACACCAGGTGCAGATGCAGATAGCAGAGCATCTCAGTGTGAACTGGAGGGCCCTGGAGAGGACCTAACTTGGCCTAAGTTTGGAGACATCCTCCCTCAGTCTTGGGAGAATCTCTGTCGGCGGGTTCGACCTTCTTCAGTCTAGCCATTGTGGTGGGGAGGGCTGCTCCAGAGATGCGGTTTCAGGGTGAAACCTGAGAAGGTGGCTGTAGTGAAGCAAACACACCCAGAGGGTAACGTCTGGGTGGCTGAAGAGTAGGGCTGACTTCCTCATCGTTACGTTTCCTTTACAACGAAGTAGCTAATGGAAGCTATAAGGGTATATAGTTCTCCCAAACACTCTTTCCACTTTGAAAGAGGAAAGGAGCAACCTGTAAACATTTTTTAAGGTGTTTTGATTGACCGGAGGGCTCCCCGCAAAAGTTTGCCAGAGACAAGGGGGATTCTAGTGGAGTTCTAGCGCCGCCTAGTGGTGGTGGCTGGAGAGAAATTGAGAGGCCGGGATAGCTGGGGAGGGATCTTGGGACACAGGGTCTGCTGAGAGACAATTTTCCGCAAGCCACGTCACTGGGAAGAGAGTCCCCCCGCCACCCACCCCCCAGGCTCCTTTGGGTGAAAGTCGGACCTACGGAGTGCCTCTAGGATGCCTTTAGGAAAAGGAGGATAGAAGTGAGATAGCACGCTGGAGGCAGTGATGGGACGTGTCTGCTTCCTACTCTGGGTCTCGGACGGTGGCCAGTGGCTCGCTGCGGATGTGCCTCCTGACTCCTGTTTGTCTTTCAACCTTTGCCCTGAGGGAGTTTTACATTTTTATGTAGTCATATTTATCGCACTTTCCTTTGGGTTTCTCTGGTCTTTGTAAAATTCTTAGAAAGGCTCCCCCCCCCCTTTTTTTTTGTTTTTGCTAAGTAGAGGTCATTTAAAATACCTACAAGAGAAAAGGAATGCTGGGTATCACTGCCGCTTTGAGCATTCTTCTTTGGTTCCAGTTTCGTTATTTGAAATCTCTTTCACGTCCCGCAGTGGCCGTGTGTTCCTGGCTGACTTCCAGAGAGCTGAGCCCAAGTGCCTGGGAGTCTTAAGGCTCTCTCAGGTGAAAGGGGCTCCTTTGGGAACTCAGCGAGGACACGGACACCTCACCTGCCCGGGCTGTGGGGGGGGGAGGTGGTGGCAGGGCGGCCAGGGGGGCGAGGGGGGTCTTCCTCAGCAGGGCACTTGAAGGGCTCTCATTCTGGGGCAGGTACAGTATCCCAGGGGTTTGGAATCAGACCATCCTTGGGCTGTACCTCCCTGCTTTACTTACCAGCTTCCAGGCAAGTGTCTGAGCTTCCCCCAGGCCTCAGGGTTTTCATTTGTGAAATGGAGATGGTGATACTACTAATAAAATAATAGTAGCAACAATAATAGTACCTACCTCACAATGTTCTTCTCAGGCTTAAATGAATTAATACAGGTGAAATGCTTAGACCAAGGCCTGGTACATGTAATGAAGTGCTCTACAAACATCACCTGTCTCAGTGGTTCCCAGAAGCTGGGGGGAAGGAAGGATGGGCAGGCAGACAGAGCACAGAGGACTTTTAGGACCATGAAGCTATTCTGTGATGACATGATGGTGGATACATGATATCCCATGCGCATTTGGCCAAGTCAGTGGAGGTTCATCAGTTGTAACAAATGTACTGCTCTGGTGGGGGTATTGGTAAAGGGGGAGACTATACATGTCTGGGGGCAGAGGGTTTATGGGAAAAATCTCTGTACCTTCCACTCAATTTTGCTGCGAACCTAACTAAACCTGCTCTAAAAAATAAAGTCTACTTTTTGAAAAGGGTCCTCTTGCCCTCCCCTGGTGCACGCACACTCTGGACTAATGATTCTCAAATGTGTCATGCATCAGAATCATCCACAGGGAAAGGGGAACGGGGAGAGGGAGAGATGGTCAAGAAAATGCAGAATTTCCAGGCCACACTCCAAGACATTCTGGTTCAGTAGATCTGATGAAGGCCATTAATTGACCACACTTTGGGAAGCTGCTCCACATGGACACACGTTCTAGTTGGAGGCTGCTATTTGAACAATGCCTGCAGGCTTTCCCAGGGAAAGCTGGACACCCCATGGGGCAGGCCAGTGCAGGCTGCCACCCAAGCTGGGCTTGTCACACTGGACGGTAGGGCAGGACGTGGCTGTGTGGGGAAGGGGACCTCTGGCTCCTTCCTCCACTCCACGGACAGGCTTACACCCTGGGGGCAGCCCCTGGGTCCAGGGTCAATTGTAAGACCCTCAAACACTTATCTTTGGAGCCCAACTCTATCAGGTCAAAATACTATGTCTCACATTAAACATGATTTTCCTGCCTTAAACATTTTGAAAGGATTTTTATATATCTGGCTTTTCGAATCATTGGACTACAAGGAACTCATTGAATTTATGACTGGTTTTATTTCTAAGCAATCATGCGCGTGTTGGGTTTCTTGCCAAGTGAGAAAAACCTACGGTTGTCTTTGAATATAATGAAATCTTTATGAGTACTTATCTAACAGTTAATAATGTTGACAGAACATTAAGTTTTGTAGACAAGTAAGTAACATTTATGAATTTTAATTTTTAAATTTTCCTGTCATAATTTGGAATCAGCAACGTTTGTTTTTTTTCCCAGTCCTGTGCAGGCTTAAGTCCTGGGCCTCTCGTGCCCTTGGATGAAACCCAGGCCTGACGCCAAGCACTGCTAAGTCCGCCTCTGAAGGTGGACGTCCCTGCAAGAAACAGAAAGGAAAATGCCCACCTCCAGGAAAAAGACACGACCACCCCCTGGGAAACCCATGTGGTGACTTCAAAGGAGTCGAACATCCCATAGCCCACCCCAGGACCCCCTGCTCAAGGGTCTTTTCACTGTCTCCATGGTTCTGCCTTTTCCAGAATGTCATGCAGTTGGAATCATACAGTAAATAGCGTTTTTAGATTGGTTTCCTTCACTTAGTAACATGCATTGAAGGTTCTTCCATGTCTTTTCATGGCGTGGTAACTCGTTGCTTTTTAGCACCAAATACTGTTGCATTGCCTGGGTGTACCTGTTTATTAATCCACTCACCTACTAAAGAACATCTTGGTTGTTTCCAGGTTTTGGCCATTATGAGCAAAGCTGCCGTAAACATCCATGTACAGGTTTTTGTGGGGACATTAGTTTTCAGCTCCTTTGGGTAAATACCAAGGAGCTCAATTGCTGGATCAGATGGTAAGAGAATGTTTAGTTTTGTAATAAACCACCAAACTACCTTCCAAAGTGGCTGTACTACTTTCTATTCCTACCAGCAATGGATGAGAGTTCCTGTTGCTCCATGTCATTGTCCGCATTTGATGTTGTCAGGTTCTGGATTTTGGCCATTCTAATAAGTGAGTATGGTATCTCATTGTTGTTTTGATTTGCAATTCCCTGAATGACATACGATATGGAGCATGTGTTTATATGTTTATTTGCCATCTGCTTATCTTCTTTGGTGGAGAGTCTATTAAAGTCTTTGGCTCATTTCAAATTATGTTATTTTCTTATTATTGATTTTTAAGAGCTCTTTGTATATTCAGTCTTTTAGCAGATATTTTCTCCCAGTCTGTGGTTCAGTTTTTTATACTTTGTTCTTTTGATAATGTCTTTTGCAGAGCAGAAAAATGTAGTTTCAATGAAGTCCAGCTTATCAATTCTTTCTTTTACAGTTCGTCCCTCTGGTGTTATAGCTAAAAAGTCACCACCAAACCCAAGGCCATCTAGATTTTCTCTTTTGTTCTTTTCTAAGAGTTTTATAGTTTTGCATTTTACATTTAGGCCTGTGATCCATTTTGAGTTAATTTTTGGAAAGATGTAAGGTTCGTATTTAGATTGAATTTTTTTTGCATGTGAATGTTCAGTTGGTAATGTACCATTTGTTGAAGAAACTATGTTCCATTGTATTGTCTCTGCTCCTTTGTCAAATATCAGCTGACACCTTTTATGTGGGTTTATTTCTGGGCTCTCTATTCTGCTCCACTGATCTATATTCATCTGTTCTTTCACCCACCCACAGAGTCTTGATTACTGTAGCTTTATGGTACATTTTGAAGCCGTGTAGTATCAGCTCTCCAGTTCTATTGTTCCCAATATTGTGTTGGTTATTCTGGGTCTCTTGCCTCTCCAGACACACCTTCTTTATTTGTTAGATTTTATTTATTTATTTCTAGAGAAATGGGAGGGAGGAAGAAGCAGAAGGAGACAAACATCAATTGGTTGCCTCTCACATGCCCCCAACTGAGGGTGGGGAGCCTCAACCCAGGCATGTGCCCTGACCAGAATTGAACTGGTGACCCCCTGCTTTGCGGGATGATGCTCAACTCACTGAGCCACACCAGCCAGGGCTCCAGATACACTTTAGAATCAGTTTGTGGATATCCACAAAATAACCTTCTGGGCGTTTAATGGGGGCGCATTGAATTTCTAGATCAAGGTAGGAAGAACTGACATCTTGACGATGTTGAGACCAACTGTGTGCTCTGACCTAAACTTAGCCACAGGAGGCAGGAAAATGGACTGGAGTACCGGAAAGCATAGGGTGGTCCCCCGTGGTGCTGGCCAGGAGACTGCACCTCACACAGTGCCAGGCATACAGGTGATACTCAATGAATGGTCCCTGGGGCAATGAGCAATGCCACATTCCAAAGCACCTGGGGTCAGGGCAGGATGATGCCTGTTCCATGCTAAGGTGGGTAGAGCAGACTCCCATCCTTCAGAGGGAGGGGACTGGCTTCAGCGACAACTTTGTGGGAAAGGGACTGTTGAAAAGGGAACTGGCTGGGTGAGCAGGTTTGAGCAAGGCTCTCTGGCTGACTTGGGTGGCTGTATTGATAGGTTAAATCACTGAATTATTCATTGATTCATTGAATAAATATTTATTGAATATCAGACACTCTCCCCCTAAAATGTCTAGAGGCCCCCTGCAGTTTAGGCAAGAAAACCCTGTATTGGTTTTCTGATGCCCTGATAACTATGGGCTGGGCCTTGGGATGGCGGGAGGTGTGGGGCTGCTGTATTCTGGCTAAGGATGGTTGAAGCTGTTCCCTCATTTAAGGTGAGTTTCTCGACATGGAGCAAGGTGCCATGCTATTGACTAGGGTGATCTCAAGTTTAGGGGAGGTCCAGCTTGGCCTAGATGAACCCCACTCTTGCCTGTGTAGTGGGGGATCATCTCTGTGGTCAGTTCTGGGCTCAGCATCCTGGAGGTCGGGGAAGGAAGGAAGCAGACTGTCAGTCAAATTATTATTTTATCAACATGGAGACTCTTCAAGAGTTAAATTGACCTGGGAGCTGTGGGGAGTGAGAAAGAAGGGGAAGAGAGAGGTGAACCAACAGGAGGAAACAGGGCAAGGAACAAAAGGAGAAGGGAGACAGCCAGGAAACCAAGAGATAAACAGGGTGGAGAAAAGCAGAGAATGCAGGGAGAAGGGCAGAAAGACAGAAGGAAGGAGAAAGAGAGAGAGAGAACAGAGCCAGTCAGAAGGGAGAGAAGTGAGGGAGAGAGAAGGAAGAGTGGAGGTCAGAGCTGCTCTGAAGGGGCCCCGGCTGGTGCTTGCTGGGTCCTTGGGGGTGTGAGCACTCACAAACACACACACACCAGGATGTACATGCACACACACAAGCATGCATGCTACACTCACACCCATCCCCTTCTTTGGGCACTGTTTTCAGAATCCACACTACTGGGGAGGAGGGGTTGCCACGGTGACAGGTGCTGGAGCACCTCCTTATGGGTATTAATAGCTTCCATTGAAGCCAGAAAAACGGTGACTTCATCCAGCCCCAGTCTCCCTGGCAGGTTCCTTTTGCCTCCTCCTTTCCAGGATGGGGCTGGGAAGGGCCCTTAAGGCCACACAGGCCACTTCCCTGACTGCTGGCCACTGCCTTGGTGAAGGATAGCTTGAAGGTCTATGGGATTCTTCCCAGTATGTGTGTGTTGGGGGGCAGGTAGGGGGATGAGGGGGAGAAGGGTGCTGGAGTGGTTTGTGCCCCTGAGCTGGGTCTAACCATTGCCCTTGCCAGGAAGAGTTGCGGAGGCACAGGACCCTTTGGAGAGGCCACTCTCAGCCTCTATGGGGCCCATGCCGTCATACCACCTCTGCTAGGTCCTGGCATGGCTAGGGACTTGCACCCCGTTGACGCTTGACAGTGGTGTCCCTTCCCATCGTACGCAGTTCCCTGGAAGGGCTGGGGCCAGACTAGGGAGGTGGCCCACACTGCACAATCTCAGAGGCACTCAGTCTTGGGCTGCAGCAAGTGCAGGGCTGGCATTGCCCAACCCTGGGGCCCATGCTGCCTCACATTTTCCACCAGGGATGCCTTACTCGCTTCATCCTAATCCTGGTCCCGCCGATACTCCCAGCATCTCTTTGCCACTCTTGGGTCAGAGAAAGTTTCTGTCCTGTCCTAAGTTCCCTGCTTTGACCCCTTATGCCTCTCACCTTCCTGTGGGCCCCCCAGGATCAGGCTGGACTGAGCTACAGAGCCCGTTCCTGCCTCCAGACCTCAGGCAGCACCTGTCTCTGGCCCTCACTCCTCTCTGACCTTCTCCATCTCTCCCTGGCTTTGTGCACAGCTCCAGGTTTAGACCACGTGGGGCCTATGACATCTCTGCTGTCCTCTGCCCCTCCGTCATCCCCTGGCCCATGTTCCAGCACCTCCTCCCTGAAGGGAGGGTGGGACTCCAGCAAGGGCCTGAGCCTCCCCTCAGCCACTGTCTGAAAATGCTACCAAGGGCCGTACATGTCACATACACACTCTGAGGGAATTAGTCTCATCTATACAGAGCCTTTGGATTTATTGTGATGCCTGGCAGCAGCTCCCAGTAACCTCATTCCAGCAGACTTCAGGGGGTATATGAGTATGTGTGAGAGTGTATTCACACTTGTGTAAAAGTGAGTGTGCAGGACAGTGTAGAGGTGTGTGTGCAAATGTGTGAGGGTGCTGCCATTCAGAGCCCAGGGATTTCTGGTGCATGAGTCATCAGTTGGGAGTGGGCCTTGGGAAGACAGCACCCCGGCCTTCCATGTGCATCCTGCAGCTGGCGGGCTCATGATCCTGGGCATCTGAGAGGCTAGAGGCGGGGAGGGGGCTGTCTTTCCCTCCAGATCCCAGAGAACAGCTGTCATGGGTATTTCTAGCTCGCCTGGAGTCCCAGACATTTAAGGATGTGCTGTTTGCAGTGGGGTGGGAATAGAGGGCAGGGAAGGGAAATAAGGAGCGGCTCAGGGGTTTTGCTCCCAGGGATCTTAGTGTTCTTCTGCTGGCACACAGGGGAATTCATCCATCCCATCAGTGTTCTTTGATAGTCTGTTCAACACTCTCCTAGGGGCCAGGCTGTCATGGGGAATGGGGTTGACTTACTCTCTCTCCTCATGGGGCTTATGTTCTAGTGGGGGAGGCAGAATGCAAGCAAGGGGGAAAGGCTACTTTCAAATTACTTCTAGAAAATAAAACAGAATAATGGTATGGAAAGTGACTGACAGTGGTGGCATTCTTTAGCTGGGGAAGGTCATGAGGTGGTGTGTGGACTGTGCCTGAAAAATGAACTGTCACATGGAAGACTTGAGGGAAGAACCCTCCCATACAGGATAGAAGAGATGCCTGTTGCCAGCCCACGTCCTTGCTGATCCTAGATCGGAGTTGTTGAAGCCAGTCAGAGGGCTAGAGGTGACCTAGAGGAACACGGAGGCAGATTCCCTTTCTGGGGCGGGGAGGGGGAAGCTTGGTCCATCTCGCTCTGACAGACTGGCAGATCTGGATGCCCCACATGTAGGTAGGAGGGGAACGACTCCCTTTTCCCTTCCTGTAGGCTCTCTGGTAGCAGGGTTGAGCCTCAGAATGGAAGAGTCGTGTGAGCAGGCCTCCTCCAGGAAGCCTCTTTTGCTACAGAGGTCCCCTGTCCCCAGTTCTTATGGCTGGCAGAACCACTCAGTTCAGAGTTGGTGGTCCTCCGAAGATTTGTCCCTGAGATCTGTTTCCCCAGCTTGGCCAGTGACCCAGTATCCTAGGTTCGGTCTGTAGGCGCCCAAAGGCCCCTAATACTGTGTGTGTCCAGCAACTGAACAGTCTGGGGCTCTTGTTCTGAGTCCTTGCCCCTTCAGAGCTGAGAGTGGAGGATCAAGTGCCCAGGTTCCTAATCTTACTACATTTATTCAATCATCCACTCCTTAAAATTTTTTTCTTGGGCTTTTGCTATGTGCCAGGCCCTGTATCTGGTGCTAGAGAAACTGTAAATTAGAGCTACCTCGCCCTGCGCCTAGCACCTAGGGAGCTCAGTGTTCTTGCTGTACCGGTTTTCCCCTTCAAGACTGCGTTCCACTGTCCGTGAGAGGAATAAGCTCAACCACTGCCTGATATCATACCCTGACCTGGGCCCGGCACCCACCCCTCCCACCTCCAGGCGCAGCGGAGACCTTCTGGCAGCAGGGACGCAGAGCGCCAGGGAGCCACATCTGGCTGGGCGGGCGCGCGCGCGTGTCACTAAGACGCTCATTCACCAGTGCAGCTGTCACCATAACAACCGGAGAGAGGGAATCCTGGCGACGGTTGGGGGACAGGGGCGGGGGCGACGGGCCGGAGCGCAGTGGCCGGAGACCAACCACCACAGGAGCACCCGGCACGCTCTGCGCTCCACCGAGCCCCGCTCCATGCGCACCCGCTGGCGGGAGGGCGCCACGCGCGTTGCCGCAGCAGCCGTCCCCGCGGGCGGGGACCAAGCCTGCCGCTGAACCACCAGGCCACCCAGCAGGCCGAGCTTCTGAGCACCGGCGGGAAGCCCTGACTCTATGGCCCCGGGGGAGCGCGCGGGAGCCACCGCGCCGCCCACCACCAGCCGGAACCTAAACGCCAGCCGGAGAAAGGAGGGAGGTCCGGGAGCTGCTGGCTCCGACCCAGGGGCCCCCACGTGGCCCCCACCCCCACCGCAGGCAATGGCAGGCAGGTAGCCGGCTCGCGCGAAGAACCCCTAGGCGAGCAAGACTTGCCGAGGACCGCCTAACCCGGAGAGAAGGAGGAGAGGAGCAGCCCGCCCGCCCCCGGCCGCAGCCTCACCAGGGCCCTCCCCCGGCGGCGCGCGCTCGCGCGCGCGCACCCACACTTGCACTGTACCTTCGCTCCTGCCCAGCCTCGCCTAGCCCCCCGCGAGCGCCGAACCCCCTGGGACCGGATGCCATGGGTAACAACTTCTCCAGTATCCCCTCTCTGCCCCGAGGAAACCCGAGCCGGCCGCCGCGGGGCCACCCCCAGAACCTCAAAGGTAAGGCTTCGCCGGGCCGGGCACAGCTGGAGGACTGGGGCGCAGGTGGAGGGGCAGGGAGAGATGAAGAGGTGTGGTTGGGGATGACGGGCAGGTGCCACCTGTTGTGCGTATTTGAAGACAGGAGATGTACATCTCTCTGGCCATGGAAGTGGGCTGGGGTTGGGGACGGCCTGTGGTGATGGTGGAAAACCGGGAGGATGGCGCTCCACGGGGTCTGCGCAGTTCTCCATGCCTGTACTGGGAACGTCACCGGAGTCCCCTCAGGCCGTGATGCTTGGCGAGCATGCAGGCGCGAGGAAGGGCATTTGCCGGTGGATAGGGCAGTGTGGCAGGATGCTCAGGGGGCCAGCTGTGCTTCTCAAGGGAGGCATCATAGTCTCCGTTTTCATCTGACCAGGGCTGGAGAGGTCACGCCAGAAGCACTAGTTGCATATCCAATTGGAGGGTCTTAAAGATCCAGGACTGATTTATAGCAGCCCGAAAGAAGGGGCCAGAGCTGATGGCTTCTGGGGTCCTCTGCAGCTGTTCACCTTTTGCATTGGCTGAATCGGCTTGGTTTGTGGTTCCCCCAAAGGCCAGATGTTCCACTGGAACCCTGGGAAGGAGGGTCTGGGAACCCTGAAACAGAGGAACGCTCCCTAGGAAGGTCTTTGCCCTCTGAGTCCCTGACCCACCCAGAACCCTCAGGGAGGCCCTAGGCCCAGTTCTCTGCCCTGCGGCCCCCAGTGCTGTCTGTGACCTTTGGGTCCTCAAGAGACCCGCAGACCTCACAGATCTCTTCTGGAAGGTGCTTTCCATTCACCCTCAGAACTAGCCAGCACTTGTTCTGGATGTTCTGATGACTAAGAGTCAGGAAGCAAAGCCCTCTGGGCTTTCACAGAGAACAATCCACTTCTTTAGCCCCCCAGGATATGAGAAGGATAATGGTGATGCCCTTTGACATAAAGCACTGACTTTGCAAACTTTTATGTAAGCAAGGAAACCGCCTTGGGCAGTCAGCAGCACCGGTCAGACCCATTTTACAGTTCAGGAGAACCAGTTCTTCTTTCTGGTTCTCAAAGCCTCTGCAGATCTCTATCTTCTGACTTGGAATTCTGTCCTCTCAGTTGCTGGCAGTTAACCTTCCAGAGTGCGAGGAAAGGAGGAGAGATGGGACCACTGTCCTGCATCCTAACTCCATCCCTTTCAGAACTTCAGCTCTCACTCAGCTCGCGATCAATGCGTTTGTTGTGTCTTTCTGGCATTTCATAGGGTGGTATGTGTCGTGGCCTTTTAAAATATCATATTCGTTGGCCTTGTGATTCCACCTAGAGGAACCGATCCCAAGGAAATGGAGATGCAGGCAGATGATCAGGCAGTGGGCTGGGATCTTCACGGCAGTGTTTTTTTTTATAGTAGGAAAGCAACCTAACAGCCCTATGATCCTGTGTATCTTCTTGGTGGAGTATTGTGCAATCTTTAAAATGGGATTTTTGAAGAATATTTGATAACTTGGGAAAAATGCCCACAGCACATGACAGTTGAAAAAGTAGGATACAATGTTGTATAGACTGTAAGGTCCCAATTCTGTTTTGTTTTGTTTTGTTTTTTAAAGATATGAATGCCAGAAAAAAAAAAACAAAGCATGGAAAGAAAGTTTCTAAAAGGTTAACTGTGGTTTCCCCTAGGTAATGGGACGATATAAGATTTTTTCTTTTCTTTTTAATATTTTGCTCATTTCTGAAATAAGCAAGTATTGCTTTTTATAGTCAGAAATAAGCTGTCAGTGTTAGTATGAGCATTGGGAAGAGGTTCCTAATGATGGAGGAAGCTGTGGACATCATCCAGTTCAGTGACAAGTGGGAAGTAGGAGGGCAGAGGATAGTCATTGGCCCAGTTACTCAGTGGGTCAGCCAAGAGAAGGTGGCAAAGCCAGGCTGAGTTAAGGGCAGGGGTTAGCTGGGGGCCAGCGAGTTGACTTGGTGCTTTAATGCTCACAAAATGCCCCCAAAGGTCCTGCTCTGTCCTTGACCCCAGGGAAGCCCAGAGAAAGCCTGGGTAATTGCACCTCTTTGTACCTGAAGTTTGGGATTGTGGGGATGTGAGGTCTTTGTGGCTGGGGTCTTTGGCAAGGGAGGGAGTGGGCAGGTGGGGGTCTGAGGCTCTCTCACCTCCCTAGCTTACTCCTCTGCCTACTGCCCACTCACCTGGCTTGGGAAACTTCTCTCCTGCTGCCTCCCTGGCTTACAGGGATCAGTTCTTCTTCCATGGGAGTAAATGGAGAAATTCCCTCCCAGCAGTCTCCCTCTCCCTGCCCATCTCCATTCAGGCTTGATTTACCAGAATCCACTCCCTCCTTCCCCCACCCACACACCTGCTGGAGGTGGTCACGAGAATTTTGATTCTGCTTCTTCTAAGCCTGAGATGAAGGATTAGGGTGTGCCCCTCCGTCCTTCGTCTGGTGACTCCTGATCCTCCATCTCGGCCTGACTTCTTCCCACCCTACTGGAGCCATCAGCTCCATTTTGATTGTTTTAGTGTTCAAATTCCCTCCTAACTGGGTCGGCATTGATTTAGGCGCCTTCTCAGTCACAGCAGTGGCCACCCACAAGTCCATTCCCTTCTTACTGGTTGTGATTCTAGGACTATCCACCACGTAGAGTTCTGCCAGGATTCTTTATATACACACCCAGAATTCAGCTCTAATTCTTATCAGTGTCCATCCAGAAATTTGCTGGGGGCAGGGAACTCTTGATTTTTTCTCTCCTATAATTGCAGTCTCTTTCATTTCTCACCATTTTTATGAAAACAGTGGGAAGGGGCTTGCTATACTAGGGATCCTGGGTCTCATTGGAGATCTAAGATTAGTCTGGCTGTCAGGATGCTGTGGAACAAGGTCTGTCCATTTCCTTTTGGTTGTTAGGCTACGGTCTTCTTCCTGGAGATGCACTGACCTCACCCCCCTGCTGGTGGTTCCCGCTGGGCACTGAACAGCATGGGTCTAGGTGTGTCCCGGGGAGAGGTCCAAGGTATAGCTCTGGGCTTGGGACCGATGGACAGTCACAAGTTGCTGCTCTCTGCCTGGCTCAGAGGTGAGCGCTCCTGACAACCCTGTGCATTCACAGGATGAAGATGTACTTGAAGAGGTAAACCAGAACAAATGCTGGGTTGGACGGCTGCAAGCCCAGATGTGTGTGGGCAGACGTCAGAACTGGGGGATCAGGGAAGGATCTGAGCTGGACGTGGAGGGACCTGCAGAAATTGGGTAGATGGCAAAGGGGTGTAGAAGGAGTCCTAGGGTGTGGGAGGAGTGCAAGGAAAGGGACCTCCAGCAAAGGCTTGGAGGTGGTGATGAGTAGGTGCTGTGCATATTCTCTGTGGCGGGCATAGGGTGGCTGGGCAGGGGGCTCAGGCTTCACAGAGACAAATACAGAGAATAAAGGTCTTTCTTTCTCTTTCCCAGCTCTTTCCAAGTGCCTGCCTGCTTGGTGCTAAGTGTTGGGGGGATGGTAACTAGAAAACCTCTGGGGAGGGCTCCTCAGTCCTAGTGGTCACTCACAGATGGGGACTGGATGGGCCACTTCCTTTTTCTTTTATTGTAGTAAAATTCTTATCACATAATATTCACCATTTTAACTTTTTAAAGTGTACAATTCAATGGCATTTAGTACATTCATGATGTTGAGCAACCACCACCTCTGTCCAGTTCCAGAACATTTTTATCACCCCAAAAGGAAAGCCTGTACTCACTAAGCAGTCACTCCCCCTTGTCCCCTCCCCTGTATCCCTGGCAACCACTTTCTGTCTCTATGGATTTGCCAATTCTGGACATTTCATATAAATGGAATCATACTATATTTGTCCTTTTGTGTCTGGCTTCTTTCACTGAAGCGTAATGCTTTCAAGGTTCGTCTGTGTTTTAACATGTATCTTTTCTTTTTGTGGCTGAATAATGGTCCGTTGTATTGTTATGCCACACTTTGTTTATCCACTTGCCCGTTGATAGGTATTGGAGTTGAATTTTGCTGCTGTGGAGACGTGTGTATAAGTTTTTGTTTGAACACCTGTTCTTGGTTCTTTAGGGTATATACCTGGGAGTGCACCTTTCGTCTCTTCACAGCTTGGGTCATAACAGCCACAGGGACATTGTCCTTCTCCAGCTTTGGCTGGGTGTGACGCTGGCAAGACACCTGTTGTTTTTTTCTTTTTCTTTTTTTAAAATTTTTAAAAATCCTCATCTGAGGATATGTTTTATTGCTTTTAGAGAGAGGAAGGGAGGAAGAACGAGAAGACAGAAACATCTATGTGAGAGAAACATTAACTGGTTGCCTCCCATGCGTGCCTTGACCCTTGACTGCAGTTGAACCTGCAACCTAGGCATGCGCCCTGTCCGGGGACCGACCCACAGCCTTTTGGTGTATGGAACGATGCTCCGACCAATGGAGTTTCCCGGCCAGGGCAGACACCTGTTGTTTCCAGAGTCTCTCTTCCATGCTGACTGAAGCTCCTGGCTGGCCGACGGAGGGGCCTCTAAAGCTGGCTGGCCGAGGAGCCACAACTCTTCAAGGTGGGCCAGAGTGAGCCATGTGGCCGCGTCTGCAGTCCCTGGGCTTCCTCACTGCTCTCTGAGGATGGGGGCCGGGGCGTCTGGTGTCAGGACAAGGTCCTAGCCAGTTTCCAGCCTTCACCTTCTCATTGCTCCTTCCCTGATCTGTGTCCTCCCCCCAGATAATACAAGAGCTGGCCTTCCTGCCTTCAGTTCCTCCTTTGATGCAGCCACACTGATCTGCCTAGAGTATCCCTTTCATCATGCCCCTCCCCTATACACAGCCTTCAAGGTTATGACCGAGATTGCTATAATCAGATATTCAAGGCCTCCGTGCTTTGCCCAGCCCACAGATATTTCCATAGCCCTTGTCTGGGCTCCCTCCTCAGTTGTCATGACGCTGACAGGTTAGGTGAGCTCATCCAGCATTCCACCCCCAGCAGTGCAGCAGACAGACCTGCAAGAGGAAGCTGTAGGCCTCCTCTGCCAGCCCCGACTTCAGAGGGGCTGGGCCGAGACAGCCCCCAAGTGGAAGCCTGAGCATCTCTTCTGCACGCCTTGGTTTTTCGTTCTTTCTGACCTTTGAATCCTGTGTTGTTAATCATAACAGTAATATTTGTAGCTGCTGTGTATTGGGTAGTCACTGTGTGCCATGTACTTACATGCGGAGTATTTGCATTACTACCCTTCTGGCAGCCAGCTGGGGGAGGTATCCTTGTCAGCATTTTATAGATGGGGAAAGAGAGGCTCAGAGAGGTTAAGTAACTGGTCCTAGACTACACAGTTAGCAACCAATGGAGGTGGGATTTAGACCCAGGTCTCTCTGACTCCAGACTTCACCATTGTGACCAATATGGGGGGGGGGGGAAGCTTATGCTGTTTGTTTGGAAAATAATACACTAATTAACAAATAATAATACAAGAACAAACTCTGTGTTTCACATACACACAGCTGTAAACCTACTTTTTTCCGCCCTGTATACTATCCTGCCCCCATAGAATTCAGTCTTTGTGAGTTCTGTCTTCCACTGTGGGACAGAAACTGGGGAGCAATCTCCTGTTCTCTGGACTGGGCCCCAGAGGAAGGAGAGGGCTACCATGGAGTTTTCGATGCTCCATCCCAGCCCTTGCCCCTTACACCTCCCTGCAGGGTTTTTAGCCTTGTGTACCTGTCAGCCAGTCATCAGACACTTTCGAGGGAACCTTCTGTTTTTTTGGGCCAGTGTTTTTCAAAGTGAGGCTGTCTCCTCTCTGTATGGACACCAGCATCAGCTGGAAGCACGTCTGCAAGGTCCTGAGCCCCAGGCCAGACACGCTGTCTCAGAACGTTTTGGGCATGGGCCCCCCCAAACCTGCGTGTTTAACAAGATCCTCAGGTCATTCTGATATACCCCAAGGTCTGAGCACTGTCAAGGCCATGAGGCCTCAGAACAAACCATGCTGTCGCTCTAGGAGTGGGTGAGCTCAGGCATCTCAGAGGAGGGGGGACTGTAGTGGGATGGGAAGCTTTGGAAGGGAGCTAGCTGCAGGGGCATCTCACCCAGGGTATGACAGCAGTGGCACAGGGGCAGGACAAAGCCAGGTGTGTGTAGGGTCCGTGAGCAATTCCTCCTGCTTGGGGTATGGGTCTCCACTGGGGAGATGAGCGAGTCAGTCTCCGAAGGTAGGCTGGGGCCAGGGTCTCGGAGGGCCTCAGAGGTCAAGATGAATAGTTTAGACTTTATCGTGTAGGCAGTGGGAGCCATGGACGGCTTTTGAGCAGAGGGGTATAGTGATTTCATTTAAATAGCGGCAGCGGCAGAGTACAGGCTCAGGGGAGGGAATGAAGCATCTTGAGCTACTGGGAGGTTAATGGAAACTGCAAGGCTCCTGACCTAGGCCAAGCTAAAAGGGTTGGGTAGGGCAGCCAAGAGGACACCCTCACCTGGGGTTCCCATGGGTGAATCTGGAAGCATTGTAACCTAGGGAGCCCAGTTCCTGATCCTAGGCACTATGCTAAGTACATCCATGTAGGTTAATTCATTTAGTCTCCCAATAAGTGTGAGGTAGGTATTATTATTCCCATTTTATAGTGAGAATATTGAGACTAATGTGTGTTAAAAATTTTATCTCAAAACCCTGAACTAGGAAATGGCAGAGCTGAGATTTCTACCCAGGTCACCAAAGCCCATGAAGGAAAAAATTGTTCTTGGGGGAAATTTCTGTGTATGGGGGCTCTTTTCCCCGGCCCTCTGGGATGGTATGTGCCCACTTCCAAGATGTGCACATTGAGGCCCAGGCATCGGCTCTAAATCACAGAGCTCCAGATGGATGCAGGATGAGCAAGAGTGGCAACAAAGGGGGAAGAGAGGGGAGGAAGGAAGGCAGGAGCTGGTCACTGCCCAGGACATGCCTCCACCTGGGCATGCCAGTTGCCTGGGCCTATTTCCCATTGGTCTGTGACTCTCCCAGTCCTGGTTCTGCACACCCAGGAACTGGAGGATGGGGGGCTGCTTCCCACTGAAACCGGTTGCTTTGGCAACCCGGGGCAAGATGCAAGTGGTCTCCTTGGTAACACCTGGGAAACCTGCCTGCAGGGATGGAGAGAACTTGTCTGGCCAGCGGTCAGGCTGTGTGGCAAGGGCAGAGCCAGGCCAGGCCACTGAGAGCTCCGGCTTGTGAGGAGGGTCAGGCTTGTGGAATGGCCTGGGCTGCCTGTTGGCCATTTTCCAGCAAGTCAGAGTCCAGAGGCCCTTGGGGACTGCCTGGCAGGACCAGAAGCACTAATGGACCCACGCAAGAAGTTGGGGGAGGTGGGGGAAGATGGGGGAAGGTGGGAACAGGATGTGAGGGGGAGACTACAGCCCCTGGATGAAAGATCCAGCTACAGGGTGTATTAAAAGATGCTTATCAGAGGTCATTACCCGGATCCTGCTGCTTCGGGAAATGAGCAGGTGCTGATGCCTGTGGGGGGTGGGGCTAAGAGAAAGGAAGGGCTGGGAGAGGAGGAGCAGGGAACAGAGGGAGCCACTGGGAGACAGGTGGGAGGCCTTTGCTTTCTGCTGTAGCTGCAGTTCCAGTTCCGGGGTAGGCAGGGCTCCGTCCTGGGCTCCTGATTGCAGTTCTCCCTGAGTGAGGTTGGGGTCGCAGGGATGCTGTGATGGACAGGGCTCGATCTGTTGTCTAACAAACACATACTGGGTTGGCCGAATAGTTTGTTTGGTTTCTTCTGTGTGGTGGTTCTATTAGTGCCTAGTTGTCTTTACCTTCATTTGAAACAATTTTGTTAGATGGCAATGTGACAGCTGTCATATCAGTGTGCATTCTTAAAGAGTTATCAAAATTGGTGAATTTTTGTGTAGCCATTTTAATATTGAAGATGGAAGAAAATATGCAACATTTTTCAGCATCTTATGCTTTGTTATTTCAAGAAAGGTAAAAACGCAACTGAAACACATAAAAAGATGTGCACAGTGTATGCAGAAGGTGCTGTGACTGATCGAACGTGTCAAAAGTGGTTTGCAAAGTTTCATGCTGGAGATTTCTTGCTGGAAGATGCTCCATGGTCCGGTAGACCAGTAGAAGTTGATAGCGATCAAATTGAGACATTAAAATTCGAACAAGCAGTGTTACACCACATGGGAGATAGCCAATGACATACTCAAAATATCCCAATCGATCAAGTTATTGGTGAAAATGAAAAATGTGTCTTTTATTTTACAGAAAAAACTAAACGGACTTTTCAGCCAACCCAGTACTAAGCATTGGCGATGGGCCAGGTGCTCTCTGAGAAGTGACGATTCAGCGGGCGCAGGGCAGATGCAGGTTCACTGCCACGGAGCCCCCCTCCAGTGGGGGAGGCAGATGGGAACAACAGTGACATGAGCAAAAATGAATCAGAATGTGATGACAGTTGCTCACATGCTGTGTTCCAGAGCCTGTGCTATTATCTCATTTAATCTTTAAAACAACCATGTGGAGTTAGTATGAGTATTAACCCCATTTATGCGTGGGTAAACTGAGGATCCCACGGCTGATATGAGGTAGACCTGGGATTCTAGTCAAGATCTCTGATTTCGGAGCACGCTCTCTCTCTCTCAAAACAATGTTTTTGTTTTAGAACAGTTTTAGATTTACAGAGTTATTGCAAAATAGCATAGTACCCATATACCCCATGCCCAGTTTCTCCCATAATTAACATCTTACATTAGAATGGGGTATTTGTGACCAGGAATTAATATTTGTACATTGTTATTAACTGATGTCCATACTTTATTCAGATTTCCTCAGTTTTCCCTGATGTCCTTTCTGTGTGCCAAGATACCATCCGGGATACTGCGTTAAAGTTTTAGTCACCACATTATATATTAGGTTGTCATGTTTTCTTAGACTCCTCCTTGGTAGTGGCAGTCTCACACTTGTTTCTGACGACCTTGACAGTTTCGAGGATTTCTGGTTAGGTACTTTGTAGAGTGTCTTTCTGTTGGGATTTGTCTGATGTTCTTCTCATGATTAGCTGTGGTTTCAGGTTTTAAAGAGAAAAACCGCAGAGGTGAAGTGCCACTTTCCTCACATCATATTGAGGGTGCATGCTGTCCACATGATGTTGACCTTGACCGTGTGGCTGAGGGAGCGCTTTTTAGGTTTCTCCACTGTAAAGGTGCAGTTACACTTTTCTCCCTTTCCATATTGCACGCTTTGGAAGAAAGTCCTTAGGCACAGCCCACACTTACAAGGTGGAGAGTTAAGCTCCACCTTCTTGAGGGTGGAGGACCTACTACTTTAACTGCCCCACTCAACAATTTCTTTAGCTGCTCATCCAAACAGTTACATTTGGATAAGGGGTGTGAAAGAGAAGACTACGGAGCTATAACCGGGGAACTTGACCTGGTCTTGAGGGTCTGGGAAGGCTTCTTTGAGAAGTGATGTGAACATGAGTAGGGGCAGCTTCATGGTCCTAGAGGGGGTGCTCCTGGCATGTTGGGCATGAAACTATTCATTTAGTATCACTAGCCCTGCCTTGTAAATGCCAGTGGCCATCTTAAATGGCATCGTGACATTAAAAAACAATAGTTCTACCATATTTCTAAAAGCACCCAGAGTGGGCCGTACCAGCCCCTATTGAGAACATTGAGCTGGGCGGGGGGTGGGGGTGGCGGGGCACTGGCGAAGGGCATTCCCGGTAGGGGCTAGCACAAGCCCCTGGGGACAGAGCTTAGGGCTGGCCCACCCTTGCTGCTCAGTATGAGGGGCTGCATCCAGTCCAGTGTCACCCCAGCCCGTCAGGCCAAGGAGCTCAGCTGTTCCCTTGCTGCTCTGTACGTGGAAGAAGGTGCCGGTCACAAAAGCTGTCTGTGTGAGGCTGGGGCAGGGGGAAGAGAGAGGACCCTTGTTGGGATGAAGGGGGTCGGGGTGGAAAGTGTGTCTGCTGGCTTACTGGATGACCTTCTTTGCTTCTGTTGTCCCCAGAACACCATCCTGGCTGCTCCAGAGGTTGGGGTGGGGACAGAAAAGGGAGAACAGTGCCAGGGGAAGGTGCTGTCATATGATTAGGATGGTGGCAGTTCCACATGCTGCTGGCTTTCACCTTTGTATTTTCCGCCTGGCTGCCCCAGCCTCTGCCTGGCATCTGCTGAAAGGCTGATCTTCTCCAGGGATGGGCTGGTCTAGAGTGTGCGTGTCCAGTGGAGTGTCCAGGTGGCCCTGAGAGCGTGGTGAGGAGGCACTGGTCCCTGATCAGAGTGAAACTGCTCGGATGATCCAGCTGACTCATCTCATGCGTCGGTGCCCCCTCTGTGCTGGTCATGGTGCTGGGCGTAGAGTACTGGGCGCCCTCTCTGCCCTGGAAGTGTTCGTAGGTCAGCCTCATCTAATTCAGACATCGATCCCTATTGGCAGAAGTGTCCTGGAGCCCTTCTCCTCCTCTGAGTCTGCTCTCTTTTCCTTTTTTTCCCTTGATCTTCCCGGCAAATGCTCCTTTGAACACATTCTTCCCTAGGGGAGAGGACTGGCAGGTGGTCAGGAGTGTGTGTGAGATTGTTTTGTACTACCTTCTTTCTCAGCCCAGGTCTGGGTTCTCAGCCCCAAAGAGGGGAAGTGACTTGCCCGAGGTGATACAGCTGGATTGGACCAGGTGTTAGTGAGGCCCCAAGGCTCTGACTTGGTGGGATGATGCTCTCAGGAGCTGGCAGCAGTTAACTCTGAGACACTCACAGGGACAAATATGATACTTGCCCCAACCGTGATGTGCACTGTCCCGAGGGCGCCTATTGAAGGGCTTTAAACAGAGGAGTAGCAAGTTCCCTTAGATGTCTTACAAAGCTCTGGGACAAGAGAGGGGCAGGGGAGAGGCCAGGCAGGAGGCACCTGCAGTCCTCCAGGGGAGGAGAGGTGTGTGTGACCCCTGCTGGTGCAGGGCAGTGAGCTCGGCGGCATGCAGATCAATTTGGGAGAGCCATTAGAAAATGCTGAGTCAGCAGTGGTGGTCGGTGAGGCACCAGGGTTTTTTTTTTTTTTTTTTTTAAAGATATTTATTTATTTGTAGAGAGAGGGGAAGGGGAGAAAGAGATGGAGACAAACATCAATGTGTGGCTGCCTTTCATGTGTCTGGCCTGCAACCCAGGCATGTGCCCTGACTGGGAATTGAACCGGTGACCCTTTGTTTCACAGGCCCGTGCTCAATCCACTGAGCTACACCAGCCAGGGCCACCAGGGGGTTTAACAAGGGAGAGCTTGGATACACTGGGAGGGTGAGCCTTGGGGGAGCTCAGGGGTGTGCATGATCCCTCAAGAGCTATGTCCCACCCAAGGCTGTGAGCTATTAGAGCCAGGAGGAGAGACAGGTGAGGAGGTCAGGGCTGGCCCAGAGCTCTTGGCTCCATCCCTACCCTACCGTCAATAATTAATGTCCCTCTGCCTTTCATAGGTGGCTCCTTGGTAGGCAGAGGCAGGGCCCTGGTACCTGTGCTGTGATGTGCACCTACATCTGCTGTTCCTGGAGCCAGGGCCCTTCGATTTCATCCTGGCCAGGCTTTCTCAGGTGGCTCCCTACTCTCTATGGGGCCAGGACCCCACATATACACACAAACCATTAAAGATGGTCATAAATCAGATGGGACAGGCCAAGGCTGCCCTGGTTTTCCCAGAGTTGAGATCAAAGCCCCAGACCCTCACCCTGGGGCTCACTACTTGTTGAATTATTAAACCATCAGGCAGAAGAAAGCAGGAGGAACTTGATGGATGGCAGCCTGGTAAACGAGAATGCAGAAAAGTGGGCAAAGGAATAAGGCAGCAGGTGGGGAAGGGGAAGAGAGGGGAGAAAAAAAGCTGTTTGTCCCCTGGGCTTTGACAATATTGTAATATATTTAAAGTGTACCATGTGATGATTTGATACTTATATTCAACATACTGTGAAATGATCCCCACAATCAAATTAATTAACAGAGTTATCACCTCACAAAGTTACTTTTGTTTTTGGTGAAAATGCTTAAGATCTACTCTGTTAGCAGATTGCTAGTATGCAATACAGTATCATCAACTATAATCAGCAGGTTGTACGTGAAATCCTCAGAACCTACAACTGAAAGTTTATATGCTTTGATCAACCTCTGCCCATTTCCCTTACCTCCCAGCCCATGGCCCCACCATTCTACTCTGCTTCTGTGGGTTCGGCTTTTTTTTTTTTTTTTTTTTAGATTTCACATATGAAATATGATACTAGACAGTGTTTGTCTTTCTCTGTCTTTTCTCTGTTTTACTTCATTTAGTATAATACCCTCAGGTTTATCCATGTTGTTGCAAATAGCAGGATTTCCTTCTTTTTATGGCCAAGTAATATTCCATTGTGTATATACCACATTTTCTTTATTCATTTATTCATCTGTCAACAGATACTTAGGTTGTTTCCATATCTTGGTTCTTGTGAATAATGCTGCAGTGAGCATGGATATACAGATTTCTCTTCAAGATAGTGATTTTATTTCCTCCAGATGTATGCCCAGACATGGGATTGCTGAATAATGTGGTAGTTCTAGTTTTAATTTTTTGAGGAACCTCCATACTGTTTTCCAAAATGGTTGTACCAATTTACATTCCTACCCACAGTGTATAAGGGTTTCCTCTTCTCCACCTCCTCATCAATATTAACCTCTGTCTTTTAAAAAAGATTTTATTTATTTATTTTTAGAGAGGAGGAAGGGAAGGAGAAAGAGAGGAAGAGAAACATCAATGTGCAAGAGATCTATAAATCAGTTGCCTCTTGCACACCCCCAACCGGGGACCCAGCCTGCAGCCCAGGCATGTGCCCTGACTGGGAATCAAACCGGCAACCCTTTGGTTCGCAGGCTGGCACTCAATCCACTGAGCCACACCAGCCAGGGCCATCTCTATTTTTTTTTTTGATAATAGACATCCTAACAAGTGTGAGATGATATCTCATGGTTTTGATTTGCATTTCCCTGATGACTAGTGACATTAAGGACCTTTTCATGTACCTGTTGGCCATTTGTGTGTCTCATCTGGACAAATGACTATTCAGGTCCTTTGCCCATTTTTTAATTGAGTTATTTTTTTGCCATTAAGTTGTAAGAGTCCTTATATATTTTGGATATTAACCCCTTATCAGATGTATGGTATGCAAATATTTTCTCCCATTCAACAGATTGCCTTTAATTCTGTTGATTGTTTCTTTCGGTGTGCAGAAACTTTCTAGTTTGATGTAGTCTCACTTGTTTATTTTTTTTCTTTTGTTACCTGTCCTTTGGGTGTCAGATCCCATAAATCATTGCCAAAATCAATGTCAAGGAGCTTTGTCTGGCTTTCTTTTAGGAGTTTTATGATTTCAGGTCTTAGGTTCAGTTCTTTAATTTATTTTGAGTTGGTCCTTGTATATGGTACAAGTTAAGGGTCCAGTTGAATTCCTTCGCATGTGGATATGCAGTTTTCCCAACACCATTTATTTAAGAAACTATTCTTTCCCCATTGTGCATTCTGGGCACCTTTGTTGAAAATTAGTTGCCCATATATGAGTTGTTCTGTATCTGCACCATCTAGTTCATTCCATTGATCTGTATTTCTGTTTTTATATCAGTACCATAGTGTTTTGATTACTATAACTTTGAAATATAGTTTGAAATCAGGAAATGTGATATCTCCAGCTTTGTTCTTCTTTCTCAAGATTGCTTTAGTTATTCAGGGTCATTTATGGTTCCATACAAATTTTGAGATTGATATTTCCATTTTTGTGAAAAATGCCACTAGAATTTTGATAGGGATTACATTGATTCTATAGATCGCTTTGGGTAGTATAGACATTTTTAACAATATCAATTCTTTTAATCCATGAACACAGAATATCTCTCCATTTATTTGTGTCTTCTTCAAAGTCTTTCATCAATGTTTTCTAGTTTTCAGGGTACAGATCTTTTGCCTCCTTGGTTAAATTTATCCCTAGTATTTTTTTGATGCTATTGTAAATGGATTTATTTTCTTAACATTTTTTGAATTGTTTTGTTGTTAGTGACTTTTTGTATATTGAGTTTGAATCCTGCAACTTTACAGAATTTGTTTATAAATTCCTTCTTTTTTGGGTGGAGTCTTTAGAATTTTCTCCATAAAAGATCATGCCATCTGCAGAGACAGTTTTACTACTTCCTTTCTGATTTGAATGCTTTTTATTTATTTTTCTTGCCTAAGTGGTTAGGACTTCCAGTATTATGTCAAATAGATGTGGCAAGAAGGGTCATCCTCTCCTGGGCTGGGGCTGGCAGACCCTCTGGGGCTGAGGACACCCTGGGGTGGAGCCAGGAGGATGGAGGAAGTAGTGGGATGAGGCTGTGAATCACCAGGATGCCGCTCACATGGATGTTTCTGTGTCAAAGTCAGCCCTCCTAGAAATGGGGGCTCTGGTTGCTTGATGTTCCTCTGGTTCTGCTATGGAACAGAAAGAGTCTGTCCGCCTGGTGCCAGCAGAGCTGGATATTAAATACCGAGAATTGTGGTGGAGAAATATTGGCTATTTTATTGATGAAGGGCGCCATCCAGGAAAACTGGAAGCTAATGCTCAAAAGCCCAAACTCCTCGATGGTATGTAGATGGCAGATTATAATAGGTGTAGGTTACAGATTAAAGAGGAGGAAAGCACAAGATGCCGTGGGTTAGGGGTTCGAGGTCATGCTGGGAGCTGGTTGGTCAGAAGTGAGGTAAGGGTAATGAATTATTTCTTCAGGTCTTAGGGATAGCTCTGAGATGATTTTTAGCATTCCTCTGTCTGATTCATTTAAAAATAGCTAGGGGGGTCTTTCTACTTTAGGGCTCAGGAGCTGAAACATAGGTCAGGATGTTATCTTAAGCCTGGCAGGGGTTCCCAAAGGTGTGACCAGTAGTCAGGTCTGGGCTACTGTCTTCTGCTGTCTGGGGGGTTGCTGAGTATCTGGAGGAAAAGCCTAGGTCTCTCAGGGATGTTGTGGGAGGGGGGAGGCGGGATGATTTCTAGAGCTAAGATTTAAAAGTAAATTCAATCAAAGTTACTGCAGAATGTGAAGGAAACTGTTTAGGGAATTTGGGTTTCCTCATCTGGTCCTCAAGTTGAGGTTGTGTTTTAAAGAAACAAAGTCTAAGAATAGCCTAGATCAGCTATTGAGAAGAGTTTCCCCAAGATTCAGGGCTTGTCCTGAAAGTGGGGGTTTACTGTCCGGTGCTAAAGTTCAGTTCCCAGGGCACAAGGTTCTATTTTGGGGTGAAGGTGCCATTTCTGCAGGTGAGGTTCTTGCTTGGTTTTGAGGAGGTGCCTGCTTGGGGGCAGTCTGAGTTCCACGCTGGAGTAAAGGTTCCTTTCCTGGAAGGGAGTTTTCGTGTCAGGGTCCAGGATTTGTGATTGCAGTTGAGCGTTGAGTCTTGGAGCCGAGAGTCCAACTGGGGCCCCATATCCTAGGATTGGGTTGAGGTTTCCTTCTTGGCTTCAGGTTTGTTGATCAAACTGGAGGTTTTGTATCTTGGGAGGAAGGGAAGAGCTAGAGGGTGCCCTGGAAATGTCCGTGCAACTGGACCCCCTTTCACTTGCGGAGAAGACTTTCTGAGACCGACAGCAGCGGGATGGGCCTGCAGGCTCCTGAGTGGATGATTGGAGGTCCGGGCTCCAGCCCTACCTGGATGTTAGCCTGAGAATAAATCACTGGTAAGTTCTAGGTCTCTGGCTAAAAGCTTGGCCGGGTAGTGGTATTGATTCGCAAAGCACCAGACAAGTTCGCTTGGTTCTCCCAAAATGACACTAATGATGGGCTCCATAGGCACCGACGACTGTTGCTCCCTGAGTCAAATCCATGATGACAGTGCTCACGTCACCCTGGGCACTGCCAGCTCGGTCCAATTAGTGCCAGTTGGATCTTAACTTGTGCTGAGGGGCCCCGGAGGGGAGGGAGCATACCCTGAATGGGCTGTGTTAAATCTGGGTCCCTGGGGCTTGGCATGTGGCTCCAGCAGGCGGGAGCTGGGCCAGGCCGGGCTGGGACAGCAGCTTCCTGCCCTGGTGGGCCAGCTGCTTCCTGCCCTGGTGGGCCAGCTCTCACATGGCCCAGGCAGCGGGTGTAGACATGCTGTGACCATGATCGGAAGGACCCTGGCTGTCCGTGCTCTGCAGAGCAGCTGGGACACAGAGGAACTGTGGCTCCCTCCGGCCCCCAACCTGGTTGGTACCCAGCCGAGAAACTTCTGCCTCTGTAGAGGGCCACCACCCTACTCTCCTCTCCTATTTCTTTTTCCCATTCCTTCAGTGTGGAGCCCCCTCTCAGAGAGCCAGAGTTGCTGGGAAGGAGAAATTCCATTACACTTGTCCTGGGCTTTTTGCTCTGTGTAGCCCTCCGTCTCTTCCCCCTGGGTTTTGCTCCAGGTCCTCCATCTCTTCCCCTTGGGTTTTGCTCCAGGTCTCCTAGAACTCGCTGAGACAGGTGGTGGCGGCCCTGTTTCCTGGAGGAGCAAGCTGAGGTGCAGTTGGGCGGACGTTTCCAAGGCAGCTTCAGTGCTGCCTGTACCCACTCACTTAGGGTCACACAGCGGGCTTTTGGGCCTTGAATGGGTGGAGCTCCTGCGTGCGGCCTCCTTACCTCCCACCCCCACTGCAGGTGGAAGTTCCTCCTTTCTCCCCATGTAGGGGACAGCAGTGGATGATGCGGAGCTGTCTGTCGGGGTGGGGCCCTGCAGGGGGTTTCCAGCCCAGGGGCAGTTTCCTAACATTCCAGACGAACTTCTCCTTCGGGAGGAGCCCCTCCCCTGTGACTCAGGACACTCAGCACCTGAGGAGATGGGGGAGTTTTCTTTCCCAGGGATGTAGGGTGGCTCTGTCTGGGTCTTCAGGGACCCCCAAGCCCCACTCTCTGGGTCTGGCCAAGTTACATGGAGACTGAGTGACCTGAAGTCCTATTGAGCTATGTACACCCAACCCAGGTGCTGAACTCTGGAGTTCACCAAGGTCACTGGGGGGACCTGGCCAGCCAGTGGTGCCTTGGGTGTGAGGAGGGAGGAGGAAGACAGGCTGGGTGGAAGGCCCTTGGGCTGAGGCATGAGCTCTGGAGTCAGACTTTGTCTTTGCTACCTGTGCCACCTGGAGCCAGAGGCTTACCTTCTCCATACCCTAATTCCTTCTCGGAGATGATGCTTGACTAGTAATAAATACTAGTTGTTATTGTCACCATTAGGCCTAACCTTCAAGTCTCAGCTTAGACATCACTTCTACCAGGAAGCCTTCCCAGACCACCCGGCTAGGTTAGATGGCCTCTGTCCCCTCCCACTGCTGACCTGTGCTCTCTGCATAGCACATGTGGCTGTTGGGCCTGCTTACCTGTCAGTACCTTTGACTGCCTGGCTGGCCCACCGTGGCATCACTCCCATTGGTGCTCGGCACAGATTAGTCACTTAACAGGTATTTTGAAATGAATGCAAAAATAGGCTGGTTCTGGGAAGTCGAACTTTTCTTCCACAGGCCTCAGGGGGTTCTGCTACAACCCCCGTTCTGTTCTTTGTTGAAATGGCATTTCCTGAATACCAGGCCCTGGAGCCAAGACAGAAGAAGGCAAGAGCAGTGGGGAACTGCTGGTCCACTCATTCATCCCCTGATGGCACCGATGTTCCTCAGGTGCCTTCTGGGTGCCAGGCCTGTGCTGGCCACTGGGGACAGACATGCCCCTGCCCTCATAGCCCTTGTGGTGCTGATAGCTGGGGCTGAGCAAGGCTGGAGAGGAGGAGGGTGGGTGGTCGTTAGGCTGAGTGGAGTCAGGGAGGGCTCCCAAGAGGAGGGACCGGTTTAGCAGAAGGGTGGGGAAGTTTGCATAGATATGGACGGGTGTCCTCTTGGGGCTGGGCAGGGGCAGGTGGCAGAGGTGGAGCTACCTGTGCAGGCACCATGTCTGGGCTGGCCGATGGTGGTGTGAGGGCCTTGACTGTCAGGCCCAATGCGGGTGCAGAAGCTGTGGGTGCCACTGATCCCCGCTCTGCCATCCACACATAGTGACCTTGGGCAGCTCAAGTCACTCCTCTGAGACCAGAGCTGTGATGCCTGCCACTCAGGGCTGTCAGACCACAGTGGCAAAGAACTCTGTGGAGGGACCTGGGCCAGGTGAGGGAGAGACCTGGGCCAGGTGAGGGAGGGACGGAAGGGCAGGGACTGCAGGGTTAGGCTAGAAGGCAGGGCAGCTGGAGAGGCCCCTGTGGGGAAATCAGGAAGGCAGGCCTGCTTCTCGCTTCTCTGTTTTGTAAATAATTAAGTTCTTATCTGAGGTGTGTGGTGTTCGTGCTGCTGGAGGCAGGTGCGGCAGCTGGAGCGAACAGGAGCTGTATTCCCCAGGAAGTGGTGGAGTCACTTCCCTCCCCTTTTCCTTCCCTCCCGGCCTCCTGGTCAGGGCGGATGGGGTGGGGGTAAGAAGGAATCTTCCAGGGTCTTCTTGTCACTGGCTGCCTGACTATTTCCCTGCATTTTGCTCTTCATGTTCTCATTGTGTGGTCCCCCTTCACATTCCCACCTCTGCAGACTCAAGAGCCTGCTTGCCCCTCTGCCCCCACGCCGCACACCCCTTGGCGCAGTTTCCCCAGGGCTGCCCCACATTGCTGCCCGTTGAAACCCTTCTGCCTCTCCAGCGGCCCTTCTCAAACACCCCATCTCTAAGCTCTGGCGCTGTGTGCCGAGTTCTTGAGCGGCCTCAGGGACGCACTGACCTCTCCCTTGCTCCAGGCCCCAGAGACAGGCATCTTTTCACTTTTCGTGCTTAATACTGAGAATGTGAAGGTCTGTTTAGTCTTGTCCAGCTAACATAAACCAGCCGGAACTGGGCCGTGGCGGGGACTGTGCTGTAAGTTCCCTTATTTGGAATGAAATTCATTGTTTTTCACTGAGAGACAGGGGTGCGGCCTGAGTGGCCCATCCAAAGGTCATCAAGGTGTGTGTGACACAGAAGATGGCCCCAGGACACTGGCCACACCAGCGCCTCAGGGATGGAGAGGGCCGGCAGTCCTGTTATCTAGTCCTCTCCTTTTACGGGGTGGGGGGTGGGGAGGGGTCAGGCTCAGAGAGAAGGGCCCTGCCCAGAGCCATGGGGCAAGTTGAACCGGATGGAGGCTCCTGGCTCCCTGGCTCTCAGATCAATGCTGTGCCTGGGTGCCTCTGGCCTGGAAGCTGGTGGGAGTGGGGCTGTGGGGTGGGGTGGGGTGGGGCCCCTGGAGCTAAGCACAGAGGCCTGGGGCAGTGAACTGAGGGGAGGGGACGTGGGGTAGGTGGCAGGGGAAGAAAGGAATGGGGGTGGCACGAGGAAAGGGAGAGTGGCTGAGAGGTCCAGGAGAGGTGGCTTCTGGTCCTGACTCTGCGGAGGTGAACTTGTGCCTGAAGTGCCTTCTATCCCACCTGTCCTAGAGGCTTGGCCTTTCTTTGCACACCTCTCAGGGTGGGTATTGGATGACCTGAGGTCAGGGAGCATGTCTTACCTGTGAAGGGCTGTGTGACCCAGCTCACTGTGCAGGTAACTAAAACCTGGGGCTCTAGAAGGAGCAGGGGGGTCTTTGCAAGGATGACATCAACTCGGGTACCCAAGACTTCTGTACCTGAGTGCCCAATAAATACTGGGGGGACTGGGAGCAGGGAGCAGGAGAGCTTCCCCAGGCCCGCCTTGGGCAGTCGGTAGCCCTGCTTTCTTCACTCTCTCCTGGGCCCCTGTCCTGGGCCCCAATCCTTAGCTCTACCCCAGGGCCCTACTCAGATTACATCCAGTACATGTTTAGATAATCTCTCTAGAAGAAGTTTCCATTTAACATTCAAATTATTTTTCTCATTTATTCACTCTTTCTTTTCACAGAGAACTCCCAGCTGGGACATAGATAGAAAGCTGTAACTGACCAGCGTAGGCATCCCTGAGCCTGGAAAAGGAAAGAGATACTAGAAAGTGCAGGCTTGAGAAATCCTAACTGGGAGGCCGCTGGTGCTGGGGAAATGAGGGCAGGAGACACCGCGTTGTTTACTGCGAATATTCCATTCCCTGCGCTGTTAGCAGTAGTGTTAGTACTAGTACCGAAGGCTGTTTGTAAAGGTCCATCAGCTGTCTGCTTCTTCACGCTTCGGGAGGCATTCATTTACAAAAGATCACCTCGTTGCCAAGAGAAAACCACCACCTAGTGAAACATGAAATGCAACATTAAAAGTGGAAGGAGATGATAGACAGACCAGCGTCCACGCTGGCCCTGGGTCGTCGTGAGGCAGTGAGAGCCATTGAAGGTCTCAGATCTGCTTTTATGGAGGGATCAGGGAGACCAGTAATGATGGCAGTGTGGCTGTCTGGGGGAACTATGCCAAAACCAGAACTATGACTTTGGAGACACACTGGAGACGTTGAGGAGGTGCACCTGGAAGCGCTGGTTGGTGAATGGAGGGGTGCTAAGGAAGAGGATGAATCCAAGATGGCACCCAGAGTTTTCAGGTGGTTGGGAGGATGGTGATTCCATTGGGGCCCTGAGCAGGAGAGGCAGTTGGCGGGGAAGATGGTGGATTGAGTTTGGGGATGCGTTAGAGAGGCAGCTGAGACACCCTGGGGGAGAGGTTGGGTGGTCAATGCCTGGTGTGAGCTCGAAGGTCAGGGTAGAGGTCATGGCTGCCACTTGTTGTCAGCAGTGGGTGCCACTGAGACCTTGAGAGTGAATGAAGGGTCCTGGGGTGGACAGAATGAAACTGTGAAGGGGTCATCGGAAGAGTACAAGGAGAACGGAGAAAGGGCAGGGGGCAGAGAGGCCGAGGGAGGCCATGAGAGGGCATAGCACCATGGTTCTCAGACCTTAATGGGCCCGTGGATAGCTGGAAGCTTGTAAAAATGCAGGTTCCTAGGCCTGCCTCTAGATATCCTGGTTTTAGTAAATCTGGGGGGTGAGTTCTTGGGATCTGCTTTTTTTAAAAAAAACAATTTCAGGCGATACTGGTGTGAGGCATCCATGGGCCACCCCCTTGTGAAATGGTCACCTGAAGGGCAGTCAGATCTGGGTTTAAATTTTAATTCTTAGGTCTTGAACCTGGCTCCCAATCCTTAGTGTCTTTGTCAGTAAGCAGGCATACTAGTCCCCTAACAGGGCCATCGTGCACATTAGGTGAGGTCATGGCTGTAGGTCCTGTGGCTCAGGACCTGCTCCGTAGAAAGAGCTCAGTGAACGGTAGGTGTTTCTTGTTCCTTACTAAAAGTTTGCAGATGGTGAACAATAGCGCAGGGCAGGCTGCTGACTGCACAGATGGGTCAGCTTAACGGGGGTGCTCACCTGCCCAGCGCCTGGCCCCTGGCAGCGCTGGCCCCATGCTTCCATCTCTGAGGTGTCTTATCTGAGTTGACAGAACTGGGGGCTCCTGGCTTGTCCAATCAAGTCCACAAAAACTCATGAATTGAATCAGAAGTCAGTTTACTACTTCTCCGTGAGAGCCACACGGTGAGAAGGACTGGACAGAGTGTTGGCTGTTGGTACCTTATCCCCGTGCAAGAGGCTGCTCCAGTGCTGGAAGAACCTGGTATCTGGCCAGGGAGCTGGGGACACAATCCAAGGGCTTAATGCCTTCTGAACCTGCCCAGGCCACTTCAGCAATAGGGAGCTGCCTGCCAGGTGGCTCACCTGGCCTGCCTGCCAGGTGGCCAACACTTAGGCCAGCCCAGCAGGGCACCATCTCCCTGGCTGTGCTCCCATAGGCCTCAGAATCTCCCCTTTCTCCCTGATTCCTTGGCATCCAATCAACACATCTTTTCTTTAGGTTTGTTAATACCACCAGTCGGGTCTTTGTTAAGTCAGTCCCAGCAGGTCTGGGGTTGTTTCATTTCTTGAGGGTAACTTTGTTGCTTTGATCCATGAGAGCTGATGTCAGATTAAATTTGGGGAAGGCTTATTGCCAGGTGCCATGGGGGAACCTTATTGTGGCCCTCGCCCCACCAACTGCCTACAACAGGATTTCCAGAAGGAGGGAGTGACTTAAGTCAGTGATGGCCCCTCCATATGCAGAAATACTTTCATTATGAGGTACCGTGACAAAAATGTCTACCATAGCTTAAGAGAAAAAAGCAAATTGTATGATATGCATAGTGTGCATGGTATGATCCTGTTTGCATTCAGAATCTTATATTTTTTCTTTCTCCCTCCTCCCCTCCCCTTTCCTCCTCTCCCCTCCAACTAATATTTATTCAGTGCCTACTAAGTGCCAGACACTTTTCTAGGCACTAGGATAAAGCAGTGAACACATACCCGGTCTTGTGGAGTTAACATTCTTATGAGGAGAGACAGACTTAGGAAAAAAAAAAGGTGCCATATGGGATGTCAGATGGTGATAATTGCTATGAAGAGAAGTAAATCATGGGGTGTGGCAGGGCTAAGGATTATGGGGGCGGGGGCGGGGGGTGTCAATGGATGTTTACATTTTTAAATAGGTTGGCCAGAGAAGGCCAGAGAGCATTTGAAAATGACGGGAGAGAGGTGAGGGAGTGATGCAGAGATTTGGAGAGCAGCTCTCTACTCTGGGGCTTGATACCTGGGTGTCCATCGGCACATCTGCTTGTCACTCCTCCTTCTTTCCTTTGTCCGCGCAGACGCAGACTGGGGTGGGGTGGCTGCCCACTAGCAGTGGCCGGTGGCTGCCTCTGGGGGATAGGCTGGGG
This sequence comes from Anoura caudifer, assembly GCA_004027475.1. Taxonomy (NCBI): domain Eukaryota; kingdom Metazoa; phylum Chordata; class Mammalia; order Chiroptera; family Phyllostomidae; genus Anoura; species Anoura caudifer. The sequence continues at coordinate 19,493 of PVKU01001671.1, read as the reverse complement.
ATGGAGTTGGGCTGGGGAGGTGGGAGGCTTATGTGTTTTACTCCATACTAGTTGGTACTATTTTTTAAGATAAAAAAAGAAGCATGTATTGCTTTTATATTTAAACTTTAAAAATGAACTTTGAGCCCTTGCTCATGTGGCTCAGTGGATTGAGCACCGGCCTGCAAACCAAAGGGTTGCTGGTTCAATTTCCAGTCAGGGCACATGCCTGGGTTGTGGGCCAGGTCCCCAGATGGGGGCATGTGAGAGGCAGCCACACACTGATGTTTCTCTCCCTCTCTTTCTCCTTCCCTTCCCCTCGTCTAACAATAAAAATCTTTTTAAAAAATGAGCTTTTCTATCCCTGCCCCTCCCCAGGGAGAGGGTGGTCTGCAGAGTCAAGTCCGGCTTTGACAGATGTGTTGAGGAAGGAGTGAGGTCCTTGGTATGGAAGAGCCGGTAGTTGTACCTGATGCTTAGAAAAAGTTAAATTTCTGTTCCCTCCTGTTAATTCTTCTCAGTGCCCAGGACAGGGCTAGGTAGCCAAAGGTGAATAATAAAAATGGGTGGAACTCGAACAAACCCTGGATTCACTTGCCTTATTGGGAGCCCCTGGAAGTCAGTTCCAGGGTTCCACCTCTTATGCCTCTGGGGGCTGTTTGGGTTTTGGTTCCCCACTATGGAGATTAAAGAACTCCTTAAGCACTTATCTAGAAGACCCCCAAGTTCCACTTCAGCCTGCATGTGGTTTTGGACCTCCTGTCTCAGAAATCGCACTGCATCCTCCTCATTTTTTTTTTGTCACCAATTTAAACCACAGCTGCCACCAGCAGCAGATGCTTCAAGAACAGTTTATGGCTTCAATTATTATACGAGTAATGTGCCCTTTGCCCGACATCTCCTCATCCTCCCCACCCCTCGGCCCCTGGCAACCGCTCTTCCCCTCTCTGCTTTTATGAGTTTGACCTTTTTACATTTCACATATAGGGGAGATCATGCAGGATCTGTCTTTCTCTGGATTGTTATACCTAGCATAATGTTCTCTAGGTTCATCCACGTTGTCCCAAATGGCAGGGTTTCCTTCTTTTTTTAAGGTCCAGTAATACTCCATTGTGTGTGTATGCTGCATTGTCTTGATCCATTCATGTGTACATGGACACTTAGGTTGTTTCCACATCTTGGCTCTTGTGAATAATGCTGCAATGAACATGGGGTGCAGATATCTCTTTAAGAGAGTGATTTCATTTGTTTTGGCTATATGCTCTGAAGTGGGATTGCTGGATCGTATGGCAGTTGTATTTTTAATTTTTGAGGAACCACCATGCTATTTTCCATAGTGGCTGCACCAACTTATATTCCCACCAACAGTACATACAAGTGGTCCCCTTTCTCCACACCCTCACCAGCACCTGTCTCTTGCCTTTTTGATGATAGACATTTGACACATGTGAACTAATATCTCACTGTGGTTTTGATTTGCGTTTTCTTGATGATTAATGATATTTAACACATTTGCATAGTCTTGTTGGCCATTTGTATGTCTTCTTTGGAAAAATGTCTTTTCAGATCCTTTGCTCATTTAAAAAATTTAGTTGTTATTATTTGCTATTGAGTTGTTTAAGTTTCTTATATATTTTGGATATTAACCCCTTATCAGATGTATGGTTTGCAAATATTTTCTCCCATTCCATAGGCTGTCTCTTTATTCTGTTGCTTGCTTCCTTTGCTGTGCAGAAGTGTCTAGTTTGATGCAATCACATTTGTCCATTTTTGCTTCTGTTGCCTGTGCTTTTGGGTTCATATCCAAAAAAATAATTGTAAACACCGATATCAAGCTTTTTCCTTTTCTTTTTGTCTAGTAGTTTTACAGCATCAGGTCTTCTGTTTGTTTGATCCATTTTGAGTTAAATCTTGTACACAGTGTGAGATACGGGTCCGATTTCACAATTTTCCACGTGGATATATTTTCCCATCACTATCAAAGACACCATCCTTTCCCTATTTCATGTTCTTAGCACCACTGTCGAAGATCAGTTGGCCGTAAATGCTTGGACTTATTTCTGGGCTCTGCGTTTTGTTCCGTGGGCCTGTGTGTCGCTTTTGTGCCACTGCCATACTTGGTTGATCAGCACAGCTTTGCTGGAGTTGGAAATCAGGCGGCGTGGTGCCTCCTGCTTTCACTCTTCCTCCTCAAGATTGCTGTGGCTTTTCAGGGTCTTTATAGACCATACAGATTTTACAACTGTTTTTCTATTTCTGTGAAAAATGCCCTTGGAATTGTGATAGGGAATGCATTGACTCTGTAGATTGCTTTGGGTGGCACGACATTTTAACAATATTAGTTCTTCCAACCCATGAATACAAGCTATCTTTCCATTTATTTGTGTCTTCTTCAATGTCTTTCGTTAGCATTTTATAGTTTTCACTGTACAGATCTTTCACCTGCCTGGTTAAATTTCCCCCTAAGTATTTTATTCTTTTTGATGACATTGTAAATGGGGATGTCCTCTTAATTTCTTTTTTGGATAGCATTTCGCAGTCATCTTGCTTACATATAATTTGACAGCATTTTGGGGGTTGCAGCCTTTAGCAACCCTTACAAAGCATTCAGTTAAGGGTATTTTTATTTTTAGAATAATTGCGATAAAATGGACATAACGTACAATTTACCCTCTCACCCATTTTTAGGTGTGCAGTTTCAAGGCATTAGGTACAGTCCATCCATATTGTTGTGCAGCCACCAGCCACCCTCCACCTCCAGAACTTCGTTCATTTTCCCAGACTGGAACTCTGCCTCCGTTAAGCAGTGACTCCTCATTCCCCCTGCTTCCACCCTAGGCAGCCACCCTTCTGCTCTCTGTCTCCATGGATTTGAGTACTCTAGGTATCTAGTGTAAGGGGGACCACACAGTGTTTGTCCTCCTGTGACTGCTGTTTCACTTAGCATAATGTCCTTAAGGTTCATCTATGTTGTAGCCTGTAGCAAAACTTTCTTCCTTTTTTACTTTATTTTTTAGATTTTACTTATTCATTTTGAGAGAGAGGGGAAGGGAGGGAGAAAGAGAGGGAGAGAAACATTGGTGTACAAGAGATACATGGAAAGGTTGCCTCTCACATGCCCCCAAATGGGGACCTGGCCTGCAACCCAGGCATGTGCCCTAACTGGGAATTGAACTGGCGACCTTTTGCTTTGTGGGACAACACCCAGCTAACTGAGCCACACCAATCAGGACAGAATTTTTCTCCTTTTTAAAGCTGAATGACATTCCATCGTATGTATATACTACGTTTTGTTTATCCATTCATCTGCTGATGGACACTGGTGTTGTTTCTACCTTTCAGCTGTTGTGAATAATGCTGCTGTGAACGTAGGTGGACAAATATCCATTGAGACCTTGCCTTCAATTCTTTTGGGTGTACACCCCAAAGTGGAATTGTTGGATCACACAGTAATTCTATTTTTAGTTTTTTGAAAAACAGATTCAACTCGGTTTTTACAGAAACAACCATTTGTTTTTCTATTCCTTCTTTTCACACCCATATTTAATGTTTTTTTAAAAAAACAGCTTTATCAAAGTATAACTGACATACAATATACCACAGTTTATAGTGTACATTTAATGTGTTTTGATCTATGTATACATCTGTGAAATCATCAGCACCGTCAAGTTAGGGGACATCTATGTGACCCTCAAAAATTTCCTTTTGCCTTTAGTAAATCCCCCTCTCCTACTCCTCCCTTTCCCAGCCCCTGCACCCAAATAACCACTGATCTGCTTTCTGTTACTGTAAGTTAGCTTTCATTCTTAGAGTTCTATACAAACAGAATCTTGCCGAATGTACTCTCTTTTCCTCTGGCTTCTTCCTCTCAGTATACTTATTTTGAGATTCTTTCAGGTTGTGCTGTGTGTTAATAGTTCATTCCTTTTTATTGCTTAGTGGTATTCTGGGATATAGATGTATAATTTGTTTATCTCTTCACTTGCTGATGGACTTGTGGGTAGTTTTCCATTGTGCACTATCACAGACAAAGTTGCTAAGAACATTTGTGTCCAAGTCTGCGGGTGGACATGGATTTCCTTTTCTTTTGGGTAAATACTTAGAAACTGGAGTGAGTGGATCATATGGTAGGTACATGTTTAATTTTAAAGAAACTGCCTGTTTTCTAAAATGGTTGTACCATTTTACATTTTCAGTAGCAGAAAATGAGAGTTCTAATTCTCTACATTTTCACCAACGCTTGGTACGGTCAGTCATTTTAATTCTGGCTATTTTAACAGGTGTGTAGTGGTATCTCATGATGGTTCTAATTTGTATTTCCCTAACGACTAATGATACTGAGCATTTTTCATGTGGTAATTTTCCATCTGTGTATCTACTTCAGTGAAATATCTGTTGAAATTTTGGCTAATTAACTTTTTCCAGCTTTATTGAGAGATGATTGACACATTACACTGTGCAAGTTTGCGAGGTAGGGTGTGTTGACTTGATGCATTTTTGTCTCGCACAGTGATTACTGTCATCCTTAGCTGTCCCCTCCATCCTGCCACACAGTTAGTTACTTTTTCTTTTTTTGTCGTGAGAACACATTTGAGATCTGCTCTCTTGGCAACATTCACATATATGATGCAGTGTTGTCAACTGCACTCATTGTGCTGTGCATTAGATCTCCAAACTTTTTAATCTCATGACCGGAAGTGTGCACCCTTGGGCCAGTGTCTTCTCGTTTTCCCTGACTCCGAAGCCCTGGTAACCACCCCTGTACTCTGTGTCCCTGAGTTTGACAGCTTTAGGTTCCACATACAAGTGATACCATATGGCCAGTATTTGCCTTTCTCTGCCTAATTTATTTCACTTAGCATAATGTCTTCAACGTTCATCCAACTTGTTGCAAATGACAGGATTTCCTCCTTTCTCATTGACTTGTGTTTTATTGGGTTATTGGGTTTTTCTTTTTCTTTCTTTTTTTTCCCCCTGAGTTTTGAGAGGTCTTTATACATTCTGGAATCTCTATTAGCTATGTGTTTTGCAGGCTTTCTCCCAGTCTGGGGCTTGTCTTTTTATTCTTTTAAAAGAGACTTTTTGATGTTTTATATGTAATAGTTAAGTAAATTACATTGTTTCCTGGACCACCAACCAGTCATAAAGAAGTTAAGGGATACCTTGTCATGTGGAGCATACAGTTCAGCTGGAGGGAGCAGAAGGCTATGCTGGGGTACCAGGGAAGACCCCACCAGCTTTGAAGCTTCTGTGTGCTGTGGGCATCAGTCATGTTTCTCAGAGGAAACGGAGCTTATCATTATATCTGAGGCCCTGTTTTTATTTGAAGTGGCAATGTGTTTGATGAAAAGACTACATGTTCAGCTTCCCTTGAAGCTTGGTGTAGCCATGTGATGACATTCTGGCCATTGAGATGTAAATTATTAACAGAATTGTTGGGTGAACTTCACATAAGCCTCCTTTAAAGAGGGGCAGCTGGCTGGTGCGAGTCCTCTGATTTTGGTTTTCTATGTTCCTCTTGCTTCCTGCCTGGAATGTGCACAGGTGGCTGGAGCTTTAGCAGCCTTCTTGGATCATGAAGCAACCTCAAAGTGTCATGTGGGATGTGGAGTAGCAAGATGAAAGAAGCCTGGGTCCTCGATGACTGCAGAGCTGCTGCAGCTTTATTGCATGTGAGAGAACACACCTTATGTGTTTGAAAATCCATGTTGTTTCCGGTTTCTGTTACTAGCAACCGAGTGCAGTTCCTAAAGAAATTTGGTTAATATGGCAATGGGTCAGGGAGAAGTCCGTTCTGCTGCACATATAGTTATGTCATTGAGGTTATAGTGTTAGAATATTTTTATCCCTGTTTTTCATACTTATCTGCATCATTACTACTGTTTTCTCCAACATCACAACCATCTTCAGCTTTATTGTCCTCCTGTTCATGTTGTTATTGTTGTGACTAATACTCATTTTCATTATTATAACAGTCTTTGAGAGGATTCACTTCTTGTCGATGGAGGTTTGTTTGTGTGTAAAATCTATTTCTCTTATAAGATAGTCCACTGGTGGGTGAAGGAAAGGGCGTCTGAGGGAGGCTTTGTCATTGTGGAACATCTGCGGAAATGGGTGGAGTTGGTACTGAAGCTTCAGCGTTCACTGGGCAGAAGCCATGTCAGTCATTTCTGCCTTGAAAATAGCCAGCATTCCCCAGCACGGGGAAGCCCTCCAGGGATGTAAGTGAAACAATAGGAACGGATTGCAGTCTTCTGCCAGGGTTGACCCGTGAAGCAGGTCCAAGTCAGCAGCGCCTGTAAAGAAAGGCAGAGGAAATTAAACTTGAGATGTCAGATATAAGAAACGATTGAAGGTTCCTGAGTCAGGAAGTAGCACGGTTTGTGTAGCAAGGCTTGGGGATGTGGTAGAGGGGACTCAAGGATGGGAAGGCCACCTCGGAGGCTCTCATGGCAGTTCAGGCATGAGGTAACGAAGGTCATGTGTTAGGTGAGTCATGTGTAAAGCAGTTAAATAGATGTTAAACAGTTAAGAGGGGATGAAACATAGATAATAGATAGATAGATAGTTAATTAAATCACCTGAGGAAATGCCCGTGTGAGGAAAAATAGGGAGGAAGCTGAGAGAGGCTGGGTGAGCCATCAGGCCTCAATGCCAGTGTGACCCTGAGGGAAGGAGACGGGGAAGGGAGGAAGGAGGTTTGGTGGTGTTGATGGAGAGACCTGGTTCTTCTTGCTGACACATGTAAAGAATTACATATCAGCAAATCTTGTAACAGGTAATCAGTTTATTAGTGGCCCATTCCCATGGAAGAGAACAGGACTGGGTAGAGTAGGGGGTGAAAGGCAAAGTTTCAGGGCAAAGCAGGGTGAGAAAAGCAAGAGCGGCTGAAGACCAGGGTGGCAAGCCCCTGGGCAGCCTGAGGCCAGGTGGCCAGAGGCCCTGTGGCCCGAGAGCCAAGAGCACCCTGAGCCCCCGAGAGAGAGAGCGAGTCCTTTGTTCTCAGGACTTATATAGTTGGTGGGATAGGAGGGGAAAAAAGTTACACATTGATTAACAGGTAAATGTGGTGCTAGCTTTCCTGGGGGAATGTGATTACCCAAACTTAGGTATGTGTGGGGGTCCGTTAGCCCGAATCCTTATCTTGCTCCAGACCCCATTTGTTCATCTTGTTGTAAAACAAATACGTGACAGGAGGCAGTGAATTAAAATTGGGGCACTTTCCAAAGTTATTTATGGGCTCTTTCTGTAAGCATCAGGGACTCCTTTGTAAAACAGATAGTGACCAGAGGTAGGCAATTAACCAAAGTTGTTTTATGGGCTCTTTCTTTGGGCACTGGGGACCCTCTCCTACATTCCAGGCCTTGGGATGAAAGCACAGTTTCAAGGCTTTCTTTCCCAGATAGTGGAAATGTTACATAGAATTTCAAGGACTTCCCTTCTTTCTTGCTAACATAGTGTCTCTTGTGATGTTGGAACACCTGGCAATATTATCCGAACAGGCTCAGGACTGCTGAGTTAGTGTGTGAGACATGTCTCCCTCCTCCTCCCTGCCTCGGTTTACTATTTATTCTACTTAATTGGTAAAAGATGTTTCCTGGCAACCAGGGTGCTAAATGCTGGCCAGTAACAGTATTGCAGTCTCAGAGTTCTTCCTATGCTGTCTCCTGCTTCAGTGGGAGCAGTTTAGACTGCAGTGCAATTCTAAGGCAAGTTTGGTAGAGTCTCTGGGGAGTCGCTGGTCGGAGGAGTCTCACGCGCCCCAGGAGCAGGCTGCCTTAGCATCCCTCCCGCCCTGCTCGGTCATTGGCAGGAAGCAGCTATGGGGAGCATGGCGCTGGAGCGAACACTAGATGGGTTGAGAGCTGCAGCCCTGGGGGCCCTACGCAGTTATGCTCCCTGTGGTGGAAGACCTAAGGGGAGGAAGACTGGGGTGAGGGTGTGAGGACGGTGACTGCTGCCATCTCAGGGCTGTCGTTGCAGGTAACAAATGCTGAGGACCTGGAGGAGCTGCACTGTCTCACATGGCAGGGAGTCTGGGGATGGGAGGGGGGGCGGGGGGGGGAGGGATTTCAGGGCTGGGTGAGTCAGGGCTCCAAGGTAGGGTCAAGGATGGGGTACTTTCCATCTCCGGGCTCCGCCACCTATGGGTTAGCTTTCTTCTGGACTGGCGGTGACTTGGAATCACAGCTGGACACAATGTTGAAAGGAAGAATGGCCTCTCTCTTGGGCTTTTTTCTTAGGTACAAGAAAAGCTTTCCCAGAGGGGTCTCTGCAGATTTGCCACTATGCTTCATTGGCCAGAAGTGGGTCACATGGCCATTGTTGACCCAATCACTGGCCAGAGGAATGGAATCTTTGTGATTGGCTCCTATCGCAGGATGGCAGCTTTGGCTGCATGTTAGAACCACCTGGAGAGCCCTTAGAAGCACCCAGGCCTGCCCGCCTCCCTCCCCTCAGAGTTTCCGTATTAATTGGCCTGGAGGGGGGCTGGGCATCTGTAGTTTTACAACCTTCTTGACGCTAATGCACAGCCAAGGTAGAGAACCACTATCATCTTAGGGTAGAACAGATGCTGGAGAGTCAGCCACATGCCCCTTACTGTTACTAGTTTTGTGTGGTGTTGGCAAGTCACTGACCTCTTTGAGCCTTGGTATTCTCATCTGCAAATGGGTCTGGCAATAGCTCCCTCTGGCATTTCCTGGGAAGACTGACTGAGCTCTTGGATGCTTGTAGACTTTGCAAACCCTCAGTCACTGACACCTGAAGGAGAGCTGCTCATCCTCTTCTGTCAGTTTGGAAGGAAAATTTAGCTTCTGTGTTGCCAGGAGCAGCCAGGGTAGAGATTTCTCCTGAGCACAGCTTTCTGCCATTAGAAGGGAAAACGAAAGAGAAGGGACAGTGATAGATGAGGAAGCCACAGGCTTTTTTCCTCTCGGATGACATGGGTTTGAGTGTGCTGCTATGAATGGTTTACGTAGGCCAGTTGGAGGGGCTCTCCCCCTGCTGCCTTAATGCAGGAGAGGCTGGGAGGGAGCCTGGTACCTGCTTCCAGCATCCCTGCCTCGGTGTCCTGCAGCGGGCTGGTGGGGCTGGTGGGGGCTGGTGAATGCTCTCCCGCTGACTCTGGGGAAGATGGTCAGATAGGGCAGTAGTTCCTCCGTGTTCCAGGACACACCTGGCTACTTGGCTTCTTGGCCGTTTCTACCTGAGTGAGCATTGCTGGTGCTGCCAGCAGTACTGAGGGAACAAGGAGGGCCACCCAGGAGGCTGTTAGGTCGTGGGTGAGGTGGCCTGTTGCCTTTGGGTATCACTGGGTCCACAGGGACCTGGGGCATCATGGCTGGGTGGGTTCCCTCAGGTCTGAGACCTGGAGCCCGGAGAAGGGGCAGATGCAGGCCAAGTAAAGACCACCCCTCATCAGCCCTGGCCTCTCTTCCTCCCACCTCCTCTCTCCTTTTCTTGCTTTCCTCATAAAATATGCTTTGAGCACTACCCAGTGCCCGCCATGATGGGTGCTGGGGCTCCGGTGCTAAAGAGACACCCATCTGCCCTCAGGCTGCTCCCAGAATGGGACGGGGACCCTCATCATCCCTGCAGGGCTGGGGCGGCACAGAGGGCTGGACCTGCCTTTGAGAAGGATGAGCTGGTCGGCCCTGGGCACTGGGAGGACCTCAGAAAGATGCCTCTGAGCTGAGCAGTGAAGGTGAGGTGGGGGTTTTTGGGTGACCAGTGTGGTGGGGGGTATCCAGGTAGAGGAACAGTGTTCAAAGAGCCATGGACATGTGAGACGTGGCCACGTCCTGGGACATATGTGGTTCATGGGCATGGAGTGTCGGTACTTGGGGCGGGATGTGAGGCTAGACACACGGGCTAAGGCCAGTTCACAGAAGACCTTGGTTGCTCCCCAGAGGAGGGTTGGCCACTGTGGAGCAGTGACCCAGCCGGATCTGTCAGGCAGACAGGTCAGCCTGGCAGCCCTGAGGAAGGGGCAGGGGAGGCTGAAGGCTGTTGCAAGAGCCATCCCGATCAGGATGATGCTGGTGGCTGAACTGTGCTTGAAGCCAGGGGATGGATTTGAGGAGGACACGGCGGCTGCTCAGGTGGGGGAATCCAGGCTGACCCCAGACTTCCGGGGGTCACGGAAGGCAGAGACCAGGTCCTGGGACCTTGGGGTGAGGCCCATGTTGGGCGGGGTCAGGAAGAGGACTGAGAAGCAGTGACACCCAGCTCAGAGTGTGCTGGCCCGTCCTTGGTTTTCCACCAGAGCTTGGTGGAACTGGGATGAGAAGGAGGGGCTGCCGCTTCACACAGTGCAGGGGTTCTTGGTTGCCTCTCCCCAAATGATTCCCCTCCACATCCCTGGTCCAGGGAGCTCCTGGTTCAGAGCTGGAGGCATGTGAGTCTGGTGTCTGCATTTTACAGATGTGGGAACTGTGGCCAACAGAGGAAAACGATGTGCCCAGGGGCATACAGCCAATTATGGAGGTGGTGTGGGGACTATTATCAATAGGCCAGTGTAGCAAAGGAGGCTAATGTAGCCCACCTGCCTTAATTGGTGCTGAGAATAGAGCTGTCCTCTGGGAGGAGAAGTAAATACGTTTGGTCAGGGCTGAGGTTGGGGTGGGGCATTTGTTTTAGACAGGGAGCGGGTGCCCTGGGGGGAATTTCTGCTCCTATTTGCTGAGCCCTGCTCTAATACAGCTGCATGAACCCACTTCCTGGAGCCCTAACCCCCACCCCTGGCCCACCCTGGGGAGGGAGGAACCTGTGCAGACATTAAAGAAACTGCCCATCCTGAGTCTCCCCAACCCAAACAGGCCTTCCCACACCTTGGTCCAGTTTGACTGTGAGCCACAGGACCTGCCTGGATCCCAGGAGTCCTGATTCCAGGGAAGCCTTTGTTCTCTCGACATGGATGCTGGAGAGTCCACCCTGTGCTTTGCTGGGGTCTCCGGTAGCTTGCCTGACCCTGGGCTCCAGCAGCTGGAGTGAGGAAAGAAGGGGGCACATCATCCTGAGGGGAGTGGCCTTGTTGGGGAGGAGTCTGAGTGAGCTCCTTGACCGATGACAGGAAGGTGGGAACAATGGATCAACATGCCAATGGGGAGATGGGAGATCTTGGGGGGAACAGGGCTTTTCTGTCACTGCAGTCACCCTGTGGTGGCTGCCCTTCTTGGGCTGTCTTTCAAGCAGGAGAACCACAGTCCCAACAGCCACCTTCAGCCAGCCACACCTGAGTTCTGGCTCCAGAGGGAGAGGAGGCTGCCACTGAGCCAGCCACATGTTCCTGGTCCCCAGACCTTTGGGGACTCAGAGCCCCTGTTTGTGGGGCTTCCTGGTGACGCAGCATGCGATTGTCTGGGGTTGGGGTCAGGGGCTCAGCCTGGGCCCGGGGCTGAAGGTGTAGTGGCAGGCAGGGCACAGAGTTCCCCCAGCAGCTCAGTGGTCATGGAAGCCACCGGCTTCTCCGGAGAGGCCCAGAATGGCCCCCAGTACTCTCAGGTGCCTCTGTGCCTGGGGCTCCCACCCTCGGCTCTGCAGCCACCAAGGCCAGTGTCACCGTGCTGCAGGTCCTGGCCCCGGGTGGTAGGCACAGAGCTGGCACAGTTCAGTGGCTGGATCTCAGGCCAGCCACTCACCATTGCTCTTTGAGAAGCTCAGCTTTGCTCCTGTCTCAGAGCCAAGATGAGTGCCCCTCCTGAAAAGGACCCGACATCCTTTTTCTCTTTCCAGAGCTTTTGCAAGCTTGTGTCTCAGGGCCTCGGGTAGCTGGCACCCTGCTGCGTTATTCCCGCTTGCCCTTTGGCCACATGTGTTGTGTAAAGCTCCAGCTCCCGGAGCTCAGATGACGCTTGGGCCTCTGTGTCGAATTCAGGACTGGTCTCATCAACAGCCCTACCATGGACCTGGCACCTGCTGTGCGTCCTGCACTGCCCGAGCACACTGCGAGTGGGAGCGCATCCCATGCCCCAGCAGCCCTGCGAATTAGGCTCCATTATCACCAACCCCGTGTTTCCGAAGAGAAGATAGACACCTACTCAGGGTTAGAACTGGGACTTGAACCCAGACATGTGACTCCAGAGCCTGCTCTTAACCACCCCCTAGGCAGCGCCTTGTGTAGGCACACTCTGAAGGTGGCAATGTGTAGGAGACAGCGTTGCCAGATGACGGGGGTGCCCTGGCCCTAGATCCTGGCCCTACAGGGAACGGCGCCCTCACTGTCTTCTGTCCCCCAGGCCCAATGTCTGTGCCCAAGTTTTGGAGTGAGAGGCCCAGCGGTGGGCAGGAGGCCAGGCCAGGGAGCAGAGGTAGGATCCAAGTCAGGTGGCCCTGCGCTCTGCCATCCATCCCGCAGTAAGCTGACCCGGGAGGGGAAGGAGACAGGAGGGTCACGGAAGCTGACTCCTCAGAGGTGGGAGGGTGGGCTGAAGTGGGGCAGGGCTCCCAGCCTGGGGGAGGTTTCGGCTGGCTGGGGTCTGGGCAGCAAAAGAGGTGAACACCAGGAGTCCTGGCCAAGCCTTCCGAAGGGTGTGTGTGTGTGTGTGTGTGTGTGTGTGAGAGAGAGAGAGAGAGAGAGAGAGAGAGAGAGAGAGAGAGAAAGGGTGAGGGAGAGAGAGGGAGAGAGATGGATGGGGTTGGGTGAGGGTGGCAGGGGAGGGATTTAACCTGCTCTCAGCTGCCAGCTTTCTTCATAATCCAGCCTGCCCAGTAGGATCAGTTGGCTGTGTTTACTCATCTCCGATGGACAACGGACAAGGCTCATGTCTTGCTCCAGGACATGTGTCCTGTCTGTCCCCTGCATCACCTTGGGTCTCCTCATCTCTCTACCTCACCTGCCCCATAAATGTCTCATTGTCCACCCTGCCTGACCCTCTTCAGCAAGGTTATAATTTAGGTCATTTATCACTTGTGACTATTGAGACAAGGGCTGGCTTCAAGTTTAAAGTTCAGTCTACCCCAAACAAAAACAGAGCACTAACCAGGTGACAGGGGGTGATGTTTAATATGCTTCCTTAGAAGAACCCACTGTTGCCCAGTGCCCTGGAATGGCATTTGCATATAAGGCACACGTGATAACACGTGCAAAGCTTGGAACCGTGTGGCCGGCGCAGGGTAAGTATTGCTGAGCAAATGTACAGCATGATGACCAGACAGGCACCGCCGCTTAGAGCTGGTCCTCCCTCTCCTCTCCTTGGTGCAGCATTTGTACTTAGTGCTGTACTCATATCTGGGGTCCCGAGTCAGTCCTCTCTGAGGTCAGGCCGGCGATCTTAGCCCCAGTAGGTTCTACCCCAGTTTCCGAGTTCTCTGAGTCCCTGGACAACGACATCGGCAGCAACAGTTACTATTATTTGTTGAGCCAAGCCCCGGGCCTCAGCGAAGTTCAGCAGCTTGCCCAGTCGTGTGACGGTAGAGCTTGCCTGTCTGACCTCAGGACCAGAGCTCCCAACCTCCACAAGGGTGGGGTGGGCACATCCGTCCATCCTTCCTGGCCAGAGACACAGATCTTATCACAGGCAAATGTTTGCTTCCAGATGGGGGCTCTGTGGGTGCGGACTCCGTCTGGCACGCACTGTCCTGGGGATGGAAAGCTGCTTTCTTCCTTGTTCTGTCCTTTTTGCCTGGTGCGGATGGTGACCCCCATGTTGTCCAGGCTGGCCAGGCGGACCCTGAGGCCCCGACCTGGGGAGCAGAAGTAGGTGTTTGTGTCTGGGAGGGTCTGAGAAAAGGCCGACTGGCACAGGGCCCACGGCCTGGGAGGGGCGCCCAACTCCAGGCTGTTTTCTCAGATTCCCTTTCAGTCTCCACCCCCATCTCTGCACCTGTTGTATTCCCATCATCCCGGGCGGCTGGCAGCTGTCACTGCTGGGGCACCTGTCCCAGCCCCAGAGGACGCCCCGTGGGCTCCCTGGCTCCAGTGGCCCTGCAGCATGCAGCACAGGCTCCGTCTCTCTGTGATCGTATCCTCATCTCCATGCTCGTATCTCTCTCTTCCAGACTCCAGGCACCAGTCCCCACTCTCGTCCTGGTTCTGGGCATGACAGGAAGCTCTGGAAGGGTGGGCTCCCTGCCCCCCAATCTGCAGTGCCAGGCCCAGTCTAACAGGGCAGGGACAATGGCCCTGGCAGGTCAGCCTTAAGCCCCACATGCCAGGTGACTCATCAGCTCAATCAAATCCGCCCTTGTTCTCGATGAGAAAGACACGGCTGCAAACAGGAGCTCTCTCCAGGCTCCTGCAGCAGGGCCACCCGCGCTCCTCGACTTCCCTGTATGGACCGTTCCAGATGCTAGGCCCCTCTGCCCATCTATAAAGAGAAGTTGTCCCCTCTCCTTTCCAGCCTTGTCTTCCATGCCTTCTGGTACCCTGACCTGTATGTCCTGGTAAGCACCAGATGACATCAATGAGTTCGAGTCCTCCTTATCCTCTACCCATTGTGTGACCACAGGAAAATCTACAACGGACTAGGCCTCCTCACTACACCTGTAAAATGGGTACACTACTTCTTGGCCTGCCTGGAGGTGGTGGCTGGACCCAATGCTCTCTCTCTCTTTTTTTTTTGAGGGTGACAAAAAGATTATCCTGTATTTCTCACGGTGTCTGGTAGAGGATAAAACTAGAGAGAGGGCCTGGTTTGGAGGTGATGGCGAGGGCACCAGGGCAGGCTGTCTGGGGCTCCAGGGGTTGGAGGGGCAGGCAGAGAGTCTCCTGAGGGGTGAGGTGGGGTGCTTTCTTCAGCCAGCCGTGGCAGAGAAAGAGGAAAGAGAGCGGGTGTAGAGGTCCAGTCAGGAGCGGAAGAGCTTGCTGTGCACAGTGTGTCCCAGCGGGCACAGGGGCCCCTCACCGCCGGCTCTGTGTACCGCACACCGCAGAAGTGATGCAGCGCACCTCCCATGGGTCCCACACCGAGTCAGCGTCCACAGCAGCCTTGATCCCCGCGGGCGTCTCCTGGTAAGGGAGTCCGTTTGGAAGGCCAGAAAGCCATCCTTCCTGTGCAGTGGGGGCCGCTTGCTGACAAATGAGCAGGTAGAGAAGAACATCCCGTGCATCAGCTTGAACTCCTCTTCCTCAGGGACCCCCGCTTGCTTCTCATGGTGCCACTCACTGTCACGCAGACACACTCCATTTCAGCCGAACGGGTACAGGTTGTGGGCAGTCGTCTGCAGAACACAGATTGTAAGCCTTGCCCCAGGACCACCCACCCTCCGTGGGCCCAGTTTTCCATTCCGGACCCCTCCAGCCAGGCCCCAGTGTTCTCCTGAGGCTCCTTTCCCTCAGAGACCTTGGTGTCTCTAATTCTGATGGTTTCTGTCGTACAGTGAACTTGGCTTGTGTTCTGCTCCACAGTCCCTGGGTCTGCCCTGACTCAGTTCTAAGAGGGCAGGCTTGGCCTGGGGCTGCAGGTGCTGGGCCTTGGGGGGTGTGGGTGAGAAAGGACTTGGTGAGGAGACACTGGGGCTGGGTAGCCCACCACGTAGACCAAGATGGCCCCCAAGAGGGAAAGGGGTTGGCAGACAAGAGATGGCAGGAAGAAGAGGAGAAGCCTGGTGGTGGGAGGGTTTGGGGAGCTGAGTGGGTTCAGGGAGCCAAGGGGGCAGAGGCTCCCTGGATGGGGCCAGAGAGCAGGTGCAGCTGGGGGTGGGGGGCGTAGCCAGAAAGGGAGGGTTTTCTTTGAAGGCCGGCAAGGTTTCTGTCAGACCAAGTGCTCGCCAGGGGCCTACCCAGCCCTGCTTTCTGCCCGTGGGCTTTGAGGTATAATAGTTTCCCCTCTCTTCCCCTGCTCGCAGACAATCTGCTTTCTGCAAGATGTCCAGGATGGGCCACCTGTTAGTGGACAAGAGGTGCAGTCTTATGCCAGTCTGCAGGCTCCCCTGCCTTCATTCATGCTCCACCCCTGGGATGTCACCCTCTGTCCCCTGGAAAAACCCTAGGCTCTGCCTTTACCTAGAACCCTTCTGGTTCCTGAAAAACAAGGTCCATTATCCCTTTGTCCTCTTTCCCCCGAGCAAGAAGTTTCCTGCCCTTTGGCCTTTTCTGTCTAGAGTGTGAGTTCTAATGTCAGACAGGTCTGGGATCGAACTCCAGCTTGTCTTGCCTTCACTGTAACCTCTCTGAGCCCCAGTTTCCTAGCCTGCAGGGTGGGAGTGATTATACTCCTGCAGGGATGCTGTGGGGGTGGGTGCAATTTTATGTGCGAAATACTTAGCACGCTGCCGGGCGCGCAGTAAAAATGGTCACGCTTACAGCTTCTCCCGCAGACTTGCTTGTGGAGTCTCCATTCTCCTTTCACATCCTTTCCCTCCTTTCACATCCCCTTTCATATCCTTTCATCCTTCTCCTTTTCTACAGAACAGAGCGCCGAAAGGGTTCAGCCAGCGCCAAAGGAACCTCATACCTTGATCCCAGCACGGCTCCTGCTTGGCTTCTGAAGGGCGGAAGTTGGGTTTTGCTCACCAGTAGGCCCAGAGTTGGCATTCTGTGAAAACTGAATGAGTGAATGAATGAGTGAGTGAGTGAGTGAATGATGCAGGTCAGAGGTGATCTCACCCTTTTTAGTAACAGAACTCTTTGGCCAAATGAAGTTTGATGAGATTCCTCGATAAAGCAGAAAAGGGGTACAGTGCTGGCTGCCATAGCACCTGTAGAGGCCTGGACACTGCTCTGGGGAGGTGATGAGGGGACCCTCTGACACAGGACATTGCCACTTCCTATTTAAATTGGGGAAGTGGCTGATGGTAAACAGGACCTAAGGAAGCCTGCCAGTAAAGACAGTGGTGGTGTGAAGGCCCGGGGGCTGTGCAGGCTGCGTCCCATCTTCTACACCATTCTCACTCCGGTAGCTGGAGTGAGGGTGCCGCCCACCTGAAGGAGTCCGGGTTAGGTGAGCCCTCACCCTGCCTCCATCCCTGCTCGGTTACTTCCCCTAGTCCTGTTTCTGGAAAGTTCGGTGCCGTCAGTTCCATCTGTGAGATATTTTCTGAGCACCTGCTCTGTGCTGGCATGACGCTGGGCCCGAGGGGAGTGTGGGCAAGTCAGGCGCAGGCCCGACCCA
Organism: Anoura caudifer; assembly: GCA_004027475.1. Lineage (NCBI taxonomy): Eukaryota > Metazoa > Chordata > Mammalia > Chiroptera > Phyllostomidae > Anoura > Anoura caudifer. Next base: position 2,460 of record PVKU01001671.1, on the reverse strand, counting down.
CTGGATGCCTCTGCTTTCTCCCCTGGTGTCTTCTGCTTCCTCCTATGCATTCTCCACACCAGATGGCATGGTGACCTTTCAGAAATGCGGTCTGGTCTTGTTGCCTTCCTGCTGAAACCTGTCAGGGGCTTCCTGTTGCTCTCAGAGAAAAGGCCAAGTTCTTCACCCTGCTCTTTGGTGCCCACCTGCTGTGTCTCCAACCCACCTTGGCTTGCCATCTGAGCATTTCCCCAGAATCCTGCTGCATCCCTGCTGCAGCCATAGCAACCAGGCTTCCCGGAGGTATGGGACTCACCCCAGTCACAGGGCCTTTGCACGTACTGTGCTCACTCTCTGGAGCATTCTCCCTTCAATCTACCTGCAGACACACAGACATGCCTGCTTCTGCTTCACCACTGATTTTCAGGAAAGCCAACACCAAGTGCCCCAGAACCTTGCTCCTTTGTTTCTGAACACTGTGCCAGGACTGTGCTGGTGTCCCTCAGGGAGGCTCCTCGATGAATGTCTGTTTCCCTCCGGACTCTGAGTCCACGAGAGCAGGGCCTGTGGTTGGTCATCATTGCATCCCCAGTGTGTAGCTTAGTGTCTGGCACACAGTAAGTGCTCAAAAATGTTGGTCAGCTTGAATTGTTGAGATGTGCCCGGGAGAAGCCAAGGCACGCAGACAATGCCACAGCTGGGGCGCAGTAGGACGAGGGGTTGGGAGAGGCATAGCTTGGGCACAGAGGAGAGACAGGCTCCAAGAAGGGGGACTTACTCAATGTCTGGGGCCCTGGGGAGGCTTCCCAGAAGAGGTGAGACCAGTGCTGAGGGGTTGGGAAGACCAGGCTGGCCCCTGGAGGGGATGGTGGGACAGGGCCCAGCCAGGTGCATTAAAAGGCAGGCAGGACAAGGGGGGTTGACTCTGCTGCTGCAAGAACAGCCTCCAGAACGGCCTCTTTTGCCTCAGTTTCTTCATCTATAGAATGGGTATAAAATGCAACCTATGTCTTAGGGTTGGTGTGAGGACTGAACGAGTTAACATGTGCAGTGCGCCCAGCTTAGCCCCTCCCAGTGCCCAGGCCGCTGAGTTCCATGTGATAGGAGCAGCCCCCATCTTTCTTATAGCTTCTTCCCTACCCTCCACCCTCTGCCTCCTGACCTTCCTTCCCTACGTGGTTCTTTCCCTGGGAACCCAGGTCCGGAAGCCCAAGGACAGAAGCTGGGGGCTAGCCAGGGCCTGGGAGGAGGTAGCTATCTATTTTCCTGGGAGAGGACCTTGTCCTGCAGAGAGCCTGGGACTGTGATATTGGCCCACGGACCTGGGCTTGAGTCCTGCCTCTGCCTCTGACCTGCTGGTAAACCTCAGGCCAGTTCCTGAGCCTCTCAGAGCCCCCAGTTTCTTTTCTGTAAAACGGACCGACCAGCGGTCCCTGCAGCCAGAGTGTAAATTAGGTAGCACACACAGTGCCTGGTGCGCAGTGAGCGCTCAGGCACAGTGCCCACTGCTCTGACCGTGCCTGGGCCCCATTATGCCTGCTTAGAGCTGCAGAGGTCTGCCTTCCCACTGCCCTCTGCCCTCCCTGTCTGCACCCTTCCCTCTGCTCCAAGTGTGGGGTGTTGGGACCCTCGTCTCAAGATTTCTCCAGAGACTGTGTGATCTGTGGCAATGTGTGTGTGCTGAGTGTGTACATTTCAAGATGTGTGTGTGTGTCAGGTGAGTGTGCGTTTGGCTGGCAGCAGGTAGCAAAGTGTGTACAATGGTGAATGCTTTCGAGTGTTTGTGAGGCCGTGTCGATGTGTACACATGTGACATGGCATCGATGAGTGGTGTGGTCCACACTTATTGGTGTGTGCTTGTGCATGTTTGTATGAAAGGGGCACTTTGGTGTGGGCATAGGAGTGTGGATCCTGGTGCCAGACTGCCTGCATTTGCATCCCAGCCCTGCCACCTTCTAGGCAGGTCACCTCTTTATCTCAGCGTTTTCATCTGTAAGATAATAATAATAATAACAGTACCTATCAGTAGTGACAGTAATAGCAACCTTATCATTCAGCCCATGGGGTCTGAAGGGGTTCATAGTCCTACAGCACTTGCAACAGAGCCTAGAAGAAGACAGACGCAGGGTCAGCTTCTTGTTATTAAGCTCCACTAGACAGACTGTAAGCCCCTTGTGGGCAGGGGCCATGTCTGTTTGCTCACCATGACATCATTGCATCCCCATATATCTGTACATAGTAGGTGCACAATGACATGCGAACAGCTGAAGGCTTTAGTAAATGGCGAGGTTGTGTGTGTGTGGGGGGGGCGGTGAGGTGTGTGATGGGGAGTGTGCATGCATGTGTGCGCGCGCGCTCAGGCCAGGGCATCTCCAGTGCTTTCTGGAGCTGGCTATTTCAGGAAGCCTCCAGTCTCCTCCTCCTTATGTAAATAAACATGACAGATCCTATTGCCTGTACCAGCGCTGGGAGGCGGGGGGG